>VZRZ01007688.1:520478-591280 GCA_013398175.1 Climacteris rufus
GGGCGGGCGGCTCAGCAGAGCCGGTGAGCGAGCGGCGGTCGCGGTGCTGCGGGAGGAGCCGCAGCCGGAGGACGCCGCACTCGTGCCGTGAGGAGCGCAGCCGCCGTCGCGGCGTTTCCCTCCCTCCGCTGTAGCCGGGCTCAGGTGAAGCCGGTCGGGCGGGGCGGTGGGCGCGGGTGGCTTCGGTTTGTCCCCCCTGGCGCCGCGCTTCCCTCCCTTCCTCGCCGGCTTTGGCGCCTCTTTGTCCGGCCGGGTGAGAAGGCTCCGCTGCCCCGCCGCTCTCCCGCTACGTCCCCAAGGGACCTGCCGTGCCTGGGATGCTCCCCGTGTCCCCCTCTTCTCCGGGGCCGTGTGTGCACAGGGAGCCGCCGTTCTCCTCCCTCCACGCCCCGCGAACCGGCCTCCCGCAGGTGGGGTGGGTGCTTGGCGCTCTTTTTCACCGGATCGAGGTCCTTGCCCATCCTCNCCGCCGCTCTCCTCCCTCCACGCCCCGCGAACCGGCCTCCCGCAGGTGGGGTGGGTGCTTGGCGCTCTTTTTCACCGGATCGAGGTCCTTGCCCATCCTCCTTCCCTCCGGTGCCCGTCCCGCGGGGGTAGCGGGCAGGGGCCGGCGGGGCCGGCGGGCAGCTGTCAGGGCTGCAGCCTGAGTCACGGGCTGACAACCCTCCTGCAGACACCGCCATGGGCTTGGCTTCCGCCCGCCCGCCCGCCCGGCTTCACTTCCTCGTTCGGTTTGGGCCGGGAGAGAGGGAGGAGGGAGTGACAGGGCAAGATGAAGCTTGCACTGAGAACTCTTGCAGATAGCTTGTGCTTTCAGGCATCACCTCCAACCGAGTAGTAAAAGTTCTCCGGGTTTGAGTAGTATCTTTACCGACTTGTCCTCGGTAGGTGTGGAAAGTAACAAGTTTCATAGACCCCGAGGGTGGTGCCTGCCCAGTGAGTTTAATGAGGATTGCTCCTAATTTGCCTAAACACAGGGTGAAATGAGTTTTAAAGGAATAACACGCTTCTGGTAATAAAGGGGGATTTTTCATGAGTGAACTTCATTGGTCAGCAAACTCTGCTTGCAGTGTCTGTTTAATTCCATTTTCTTTTCCTCCTTACAGTTCCTTTCCTTTTTTTTTCCCCTCTTGAAGCTCTGTTTGTGCTCTTGATCTTTCTTCTTTAGGTTTTTCTCCCTTACCCTGTGTCATGATGTCCTGAGCCGCACTCCATCAGACCAGACTAAGAACCTAAGCTTTCTTATAAATGGGCAGGTCTTCCAAAAAAGAGTAATTTCTCAAGTAATGCATTAAAAAATTTGTGCTTCAGGCTTATAAAGATATTGTAGTAGTCTGCAGGACAAAGTCCGTTTATGGTTTGTCTGCTGTAAGGAAATACAAGGTAACTTGCATGGAGACTATTGAACCGTGGATTGAAAGATTAAATTACACATTCTTGACTCTTGTATGCATCTCCTGTTCATAAAGCTAGGTATGGTAAAGCTTTAACTCCAAAGTAACAGCCCTCTAATCAGTTACTGCCTCTGTAAAATGCTTTTGAAATTAGTCACTAGGTCACAATGTGACTAAGTTCACTTATCGATGGCATTCCAGTAAAAATGGCAAATCATGGTGCAGATATGTATTGACTCTTAGATGCCCTGTCTGCATCTGTAGTGCTCTCCTAAGGTTTCAATGAGATAAATATTTTTGTTAACTAGAAAGTTGTAGTGAAGGGAAAGCGATTAATAAATTTAAGTAGGGCAGAAGGGTTTGGAAGTTGTTAATCACGATTTCCAAAACTGTATAAACACAGGATTGTGTGCTAATCTGACCTTGTAAAAGTAACTACAAGGAAATCGTGCAACAATTCCGTGATGCTCCATACCAGGTTTAAATTGATGTGTTCTACTTCTTGATAGTTTTGTTTATTGCACTTATTTATAGTGTGTGCACTGTCTTTATGGAGGTGGACAGGCAACATTTTCTGTAACTCTAAGGTAGGTGCAAAGTTGGTAGCAGTGGATAGAAAAGGGGATCCAAACTTATTTACTGACCTGAAATGTCAAAGTGAGGATGACTGGCACCAGGTGGGCGAGTGATGTGGTTCTTTCTGGTGTCATCCCTTGGATGCTTGACATGTATAAGCAAGATCTGGTTTTGGAAGATCTCTGGAGAAGAGTCTGCAGCCTCAGTGTTTGCTCTGCTGAGTAGCCTGTGTCTGTTTCTGTATAAACAGGAAGACTTAGTAGTCAGGTTCTGTCTGCCCCAAAAGAATGAGTGTAGAAAGTCATGTCCTTGTACTGGACTTTGTTAGGATAATTCTGCCATGGTTCTGGGTTGGTTTTTGGTTTTTTTGTTGGTTTCTTTTTCTCTCAAGTTGGTCTTGTAAGAAAAAAGTTGCCAGATGATAATTTCATCTCAAGAGATAAAAATAAGATCTTTTTCATTATTTCCTCTGGGTAGATTTTGGTGTGTTTCAGAATGCTTTAAGAAGACAAATCGCTCGTGAGAGCTGCACCATAACCTTTTAAATGAATCTAATGAATAAGTAATGATGATGATGATAATAATAAATACTTGTCCAGTGAAGTTGTAGGAAAGGGATTAGAAGACTTTCTCACTTAGGAGGCTGAAATAATCTGTGTTGTCCAGCACATTCTTTTGGTATTATGCAAAATGTTGGAGAGTGTTCAACAGGTGGTAGGTAGCTCTAATATTCATCTTTGAATTGAAAACTGCCTTGCAGTTGGATGCCAGGGGTACTTAAATCTCTTTGCAATGTTACTGGGCATTGCAAATGTATCTTCCACAAATGTGAGACTTGCATTTACCACGGCAACAAACTATCTTGAAAACCTGAATCTTGGAAAATCTTTAAAAATAATGTACTAAGTGTTTGCAATTAATAATTCACAGGTTGGTTGTGTGTCAGACTATTCACATGAGGACTGTATGTACGTCAGCCTCTAGCTTTGTGAAAATATACTTCAGTTGTAGTGTAAGATTAGTCTGTCTGTACCCAAATTCCAGATTTTATTGTGTTAATTTCTAGGATACAGAACAGAGGAGACAGCACCCATGTCAAAAGTATTGTGATTTCTGAGCTGATTCTGCTCAGTCTTCTGCTTCCATCCCTAGGCCTGTGTCCTGCCCAGATTTATGTTGCTTATGGATTAGTGTGACTGTAATAGGGTGAGATAATTAGTGGACCCATGGGAGGTACAGGAACTCATCCAGTTAATGCAAGGTTTACTGAAAGGGGAAGTCAAAGCTAAGGTTGTCTTATCCCCCACTTTTGTGTTCTACATCTGCTTTTTTGTGGTAGCTTTGGGTTATTGGGTAACGTACTGAAGCTAACTGATGACTAAAGTGCATTTTACAGGCTCAGAATTAATGTGCACATCTACTAAAAGGTGTCCAAAACCTTAATCCTCGGTGTATGATTTAATATATTTGTGTTGGTTTGACTCAGTAGTGCACTCTGTGCCCTCTAACATACATTTTTTGTCTTTGATTTCTTGTATAAATGTCTTGTTAGTCTTTGTTTTCTTAGTTTATAATTGAGGCAGAGCTGTTTGCATGTTAAGTAGTGAAATTGTGTGCCTGACGTTAAGTCTTCTGTGGGTTTGAACCAAACTATAATAGCAGAGGATTGCCTACAGCAGCATTGTTTTTGCTGGCAGTTGCTCTAGCTTAATGGTGGCTTGGTGACCTTCTACCTTAAATTTCTTTTCACTTTAAGCACACCATGGTTCTAATTGAGTTTTCTAGTGTAGAAAGAGATGGAAACTAGCAACCTGATTTTAATAGAGTATGATGAGACAAAAACACACATGCAACTTCTGCCCTGGGAGCTAATGTAAATGGGTGTTGTCCAACTAAACGAAATGCATCAATTTACAAGTTCATCTTAATTACGGTTTATCCGCTTCGCTTTTTTCTTCAGTGGCTGTGAGAACTTGTTCAGAGTACTTGAAGTAATAATCTCAACACTGATTTGTCTTGCAGTCCTGGGCCACTGTAATGGCTTAACAATTTCTGACCTCACTCCAACCCAGACATGTTCAGCGTAATGGACTAGTCCCCATTTTCAGTTAATGGCCCTTTGGCCTCTTACTCTTCATGGCAATATGTTGCCTTTCTGAGCATCCTAAGAGTCTGAAGAAATAGTAGTGTCTACAATTTTCTGGTGATGGCACTGTGATTGATTTCATTGTGTGATCCTTCTGGAGCTAGTACTGCTAAGTCCTGCCCTTTTTAACCATAGCGAAGTGGAAACTGTAAAATTGATCTAGCATACTTGTCTACTGCAAATTATTTCTTGTAGAAGTATTACAAATGTATTGCTGCTGGTTGCAGAGAGGTATAATGAAATGTAATGCTGCATACTGTGGCTTGACTCTGTGACCTCTTTATGAAATTTATGCCCCTAGAGTTTTGTACATAGGGCTTGGATTCTGCTTGTCTTCATGACTAGAAATTTAAATTTCTTCTAATGCATGTGTGCTGACTTTACTGAGAGCAGTAAATAAAACCACATGGACGAGCGACTTCAGTAAACTCAAGCTAATAATTAATATGTTAAGGGCAACTTAACTTGGAAATCTATATCATAAAGTCTCCTTAACTGATGAATACTTGCATTCATCAAGAACTACCATTTTAATGAGTCTCGGCAGGAAATCCATTGTGATATATGCCTCAACACAGAACTGGAGTTCTGGTTTGCATGAAAGCAAAGTGGGCATTCAGACTTGTAAAGGAAAAGGTTTAGAGAAATTTTACAGCTCAACTTTGACAGTCCTGTGCAGTCAGAGGTTTTTTATTTTTTTCCTGCTGGGCAGCTTCCTGTTTAAAATCTAAGACTTAAAGCATGCTTTTGTAATAGTTTACTTCCCTTTTTATTGTTTGTAGTGATGAGAGTACATGCACCTGTGTTTTTCTTTTAAGCTCGAAACTTCACCAGTTCATTTGAAGTTAGGCTCTTTTAATCAGCCTTGGAGGTGCAGTAGATTTTACTTTGGTTAAAGTTGTTTGTGGCCAACAACCAACCCAGCTAGTTTTAGTGACAGAGTTGTTTCAAATGTTCAAGGAAAGAAAAAGGAAACCTACAGCCAAATTTCAATAAAAAAATTAATTTCAGTTGCTTCTGTTTGTTTCTCCAAATGTGACTGACTTAACGGAGCTGTCATATCAGTTTGTAGGTCAGTGGTTAGTAAGCTCTTTCTGACAGGGACTGTTACAGTCCCTGCTTGCCTTTTAGTCCAAGAGATTCCAATCTTTCTGTGCCAGAATTGATAAAATCAATTATTTTGAAATGTGTGAGTACAAATTTATTTTCATTCATGTGCTATCAATTTAAGCAAAAGAATCCCTGTCTTAGGATTTAGACATATTTGCACAAATATAGGGTGTTTAAATGTAAGAGCTTCACAACAAATACTGAGTGTAAATCTGAAGTCAAACTAGTGAACCGGATTAGAAAGTTCCTGGCTAAGCACTTGGAACTAGTTGATTTGTAACGTAAATTGACATTTTTTTTTTAATGTAGATGAAGGAAAAATACGCTCAGGCTTCTGTTTTGGCTGTATCAGTCAGAGTTTCAAATGTAGTGGAAGGTATTGACATTTTTCTTTGGGGTTTTTTGGTGGTGTAAGGATGGATAGCAGTGTATCTCACAGTTACTGGAACAGATCAGAAGAAGAGGATTGGGGATTTGAGATTTAGGTATCCAGAAACAGGCAATTTGATTCACAAATTCTGCATTTTGGATAACTATCTAGAAAACCATTTTAGTTACTTTTTGCTTGTAATTGCATATGAAGTAGTCCAAGAAATATTTCTTTTGTATTAGTGGAATTTTATTTTTTAGGTGAATACCACTTAAATGTATTTTATTCTTCGTAGCTGTGGTTCAGATGTCTCTTTTTTTCTGTTGTTCAGAGATAGAGATGGTTTTTATCCCTTTTGATATCAAGTAGAATGTATTTAGACTTCACAGAATTATTTAAATAAATGGAAGTATAGATGCAGAGGTACAGTAAACTGCCTGAAATAGCAGTTTCAAATATCCAATTATTTAAGTATGTTTCAAGTGGATGTGTCTACTTACTGACGAAGTAAATTTTCTTTCCTAGAGGTGTGTAAATACCAAATAAGATTTCTCTACAAGCACAAAAACTCTTTAAACTGTGACTTAAGATTTGTGACTTAAACCGGTTCACTTAGCTTTTATTGTCTGGGTTATGTTGCAGTATGAATCTTTATAGCAGATACTAAAGTCTTTGACATTTCATTATGCAGTAAATTACTGTGAATTGGTTTAATGGCCCTTTCCAAGTTTAATGCAGTATGTGATGGGAAGAGTAAAATGAGAACACACAAATGTGATGAGGAAGATGTATTAGTCATAATTTTCCTTAAAAGAGGGATTGCCAATTTATTAGACAAACTAGTGTAACTTCTAAAAATTATCTATGTTTTGTCCATGTAGCACTGGCATATACATGTGCACAATCAGTTTATCTTCTTCCTCCACACAGTGGGAGGTAATCTTTTATGTGACCAATCTTATTTTTTTTCCTAATGGGCAGAACTATATACATAATTTTAGTTCTTTACCGCTCAAAAAACTTGATGTAAATTTAACTGATAAATATCACCATGTTGTATTATTGCTAATTCTGTCAGGAAAAAGTACAGGTGCAGTAGTGGTTCAGTTCTTGCCCATGTAGGTAAGGAGAAGAGTGTCAGAGAGTCATAGGATTGTTTGGGTTGGAAGAGACATTAAAGATCATTTTGTTTCAATCACCTGCTATGGGCAGGGACACCTTCCACTAGACCAGATTGCTCAGAGCCTCATCCAGCCTGGCCTTGAACACTTCCAGGGGTGGAGCATCCACAGCTTTGCTGGGCAACCTGTTCAGTGCCTCACTGCCGTGTATATGGTCACAGACAGTGTTGGTAACTATAGTGGAAACACATGAAACAATTTGACTACTCTGTGGTCACTGTTTCCTTATGTTGTGTTTTATCCTTCTAGGACAGAAAGCAAAATTTTATTGGAAACTTTCAAATTATACTTGCTTCCTCATATGGTAACCATGGAATGTCATAGCATGTCAATCTGCTGTCAAAATGAGATAATTTTCATTTTTTTCCAGAAGAGTCTTCTTTTGTATTACCAGAATAGAGACAATTTTTTATGCCATATAGCCATGACTGTAACAGTTCAGGCTAAGTTTCTACTTCAAGTGCCCTTGCTTTTACCCATTTGAGATTGAAAGATGAGTCCTTTCTTCTCCTCTAAAACAAAAATCAGTGCTTCAGGAGATCCAGACAGGAGGGCATGGTTGGGTGAATTCTAAAATTAGTGATGCCTAATGCTGTTCCTTTTTAAAGACTGATATATTTGCCAATGAGGGAAGAAAGCACAGGTCAGGGAGACAGCAAGCTAACCAGAAGACAAGTGTGAAGCTGAGGTGTACAGACCAGACAAGTGTTTTTCATGTGCTCTGCTGCACCAGGAACTTTCTCAGGAACAGTGTTTATAATGGATGGCTAAGAATCTGTGCCAGACCTTGAGCATAATTGGGAAATGTCGCAATCTGGATTTTCAGACTATCTTGAATGTGATAGTTATGAGCATAAATATATATAAAACAAATAAATATAATAAAAATAAATAAAAATAAAAGAAACTATAAATATTTTCAACCTGGCCTCCTTATACATCCTGAAACTTAAAGGCTATGTAGCTTTTTCTTCTTTGTGTAGGAGTTGCTGTATTTGCATATCCAGAAAAAGTCACTCTTCTCTAGACCTCTACCTGGGAGATCACTGTCGTAAATAGAGAGGTAGGTCCTGTTTTTGAACCCTTATGTACAGCTAGAAGGGTTGAGAATTAAACTTGGACCCTGTAAAGGTGGAAGACTTCTCTGTGCCGGGGTTTTTGCTTGCCATCCCCATAGCTGCTGTTAGTGATGGAGCAGAATGATTTGAAACAAGAATAAAAATATGAAATGAGCAGAAGGCTGTTTTTACACAGTCCTAGTTTGGCACAATAGGTTGAGCCATGACTAGAGAAACTTCTGCTGCAATGTAAAAATAATACTTTTAAAAACAATTTGCCAGATGTATTTACACTGGTTCTTGGTTCTTTTCAGTATGAGCTGGAAGATTAGTAGTCTTGGTGCTGAGATGAAAGCAATTTGTCAGCTAACGTTAGCAAGAGTAATTGTTCCTGTAAGATGACTTTACCTTGGCTGCATACATGCTAAATATTTGCATCTAAAAGGGTGAACCAGAACCATATTTTTATTCTTTATATTTAGGTGTAACTGTTTTATTCCCTGTTCCCTCTTGCAATGAGTTGAAGCCTGGCATTGACAAAGACGACAGGGAGTGCTAATTGATATATATGTGTGTAGAGCTACTTTACACAGTGCCTCAGAGTTCTTGGCAGATACCTTTTTTAGCCTTAAATCAGAATATTAGGGAAGGGATGAAAGGTGACCCTGAGGTAACAAAGGCTAAAATTTTCTAAGCTCTTCCTCTCTTTCTCTCATGCAATGTCCGTAGGGAATTCTGCATGTCTGATCAGAACTTTTGCAGGCCATTATGCCTCCTGAAAACAAGTCTTCCAGCAAAACAGCTTGAACAGCAGGGATGGGCTGCAATTTTCTGAACTACAGCTGTCTCCTTAAGTGGGATTACTTTGCTGAGTGGTCACGAAGAATGTGTTCTCCCCCTGGAATGTTTTCCTTGTGGGCACCCTGTCTCTGTAAGAGGAATTCTCTGCTCTGCTGAGAAGGCATGTACTGTACTCCACTAATGAGAAACAACAGTTGCAGAAAGTGTATTATGCAGGATTGTAAACTTTGAATATTTATTCAAAGTGAATGGGTTTGGGTGGCAGCCAGCCTAGCTTTGTCATGCTAAAGACTGGACTTGAAATCAACAGAAGGCTACCCTCCCCCTCCCTAAATCAGTGTTTGGTGTGTTTAAACAATGTGCACAGGCTTCATAGAGCTGATTAACTGTATTGGTGCCATCTACATGGTAGCGTGTCTTTGTGTCTCACTGAATTCACAAGGTGCAATTAAAATAGAGGCAAGCATACCCTCCCTAGCATTAGCTTAGGGAAGCTGTGCCTGGGCTTATTTGCCCGTAACCTACAGTGGTTAATTACGGTATGCACTGTGGTTGCCCAAGATCGTTTCTGTGCTTCTATGGCCCGTGGTGAAGCCTGCACTATCCTGTTTTCAGTCTTTGGTACCCAAAAGTAGCCTCTTCAGATTGGCATTAATTTTTGTTAAATGTACATGTGCTGTGCTTGTAGCTGCTGTTCTTACAGCAGCTTCTTTGAACCCAGTGGAGAGAAAAGGTGACAATTAAGTGTCAAGTAAGGACAGTGTCTTACATGGCTTTGTGGCCTTTGCACTTTACCATGGGAAGTCCCAGCTGCCAGAGCAAACCTCCTCTGTCAGCTGTTACAGTAGATTATTTGCAAGTGCTGCTTCACACATACCAGAGTGGTGCTTGGCAGCTGATGAAGAGAGCTGGACACAGAAACTGAGAAACACTTAGTCCATGTTCATTGTTCTGAGGATGTGTGTTAGGTACCTTTAGGCCACCTGGAAGATGCAGAATTTCCTTCAGCTTCTTTCTTTTGTCTTACATGTAGTCTGGCCAGTAGGTCACTTCCATGCAATACATCATTTATACATTAAATGATTTGGTTTATCCTTGATTCTTGATCTCTGCATACAGAGAGGGCACTTTAGTGCTCTACCTTGAGTTTAATTTACAGTAATAAACAGGGTAGCTGGCAAGTCTGGGCAGCACTACAGTCAAACTGAATATGCAACAATAATTGCCAGCAAACTGCATTCCAGTTGTGAAATAAATCTTTCAACAATGTATTGTGTGCGTCAGACTGTGACTGGAGAGGAAAGCAGTGAACTACAGTAAGCCTAATAGCAGTCATTATGAATCCCAAATAAAGCTGAAGTAGAAGAAATGAGTCTTCATGGCAGCACTGTGTTCTGAACACAAAGGGTAAGTGTAGCTCTGTGCCTTCAGCTCGGGGGGGCTGTGTGTGAGGGGGTGTTAATTGCAAACTCAGGTACTTGCCTGGCATTGTACTCTCCCGTGGGGTGACTGAAATTTGTGATTCATGAGTTCAGTCTGGAGCATCAAGCACTGGTGTGTCTCAGTTTACTGAACTTGAGAAATAAGCAGATATAACCTGTCCATCAGTTCAGCTTCCTGCCAGCTTTTCCCTTTCCTTTCCTCTCCGCCTCCCCCTTGTGATTAATTTCTCACCTTTAGTGATTCAGACTTCAGTTTTTATGTAGGTGTTGCTTACAAACTGGAACAGTTTGGGCTAGCAAACTTTGCAGCTTTCTTTCCCATAAATATACTGGCACTTGAAGCTGTAAAGTGTCGAACTATCCTAATCAAATGAGATCTGAACAGTTTCTCAGTGAAAGCAAGGGAATTATAAGAAGTTTTTTATTGGTGAATTGGGGGTTTTATATTGTCGGTTTGTGGTCACTGTAGGTAGCCTGGCCACTAAAGTCTATTTTAGACTAGTTTAGACCAGCTTTCAAGCTGCCCTTAAGTCTGTTGGTTTGATGAACTGCATTCAGCTGGCTGGGTAAAGCCAAATAGTTGAGTTTGCAAAAATAATGCAAGTATTAGCTGTGCAGATCATACGATTAGCAAGGATTCCCATCATATGAGTGTTACTGACCACACATAGTTTGGATCATTAGCAGCTTCTCAAAGTCAGATTGTTTTTTAAATGCTGTGTATTAACAAAGAGTCAAATTTCTCCACTGAGTGCAACTTAGTTGTACCTGAAATAGGGCTATAAATGACCGGTAGTGCTGTAATTTTCTAATGCAAAAGTCTTGTCTTGCCTATAGAAATGGTGTATGTTCGTTTTGCTCTTTGAAAGGGCCTTTTGTCTTGTATTGCATCCTCTCACAACCTGCTAAAGATAAGCTGGTTTGGAAAGTGACAGGAGAATTGTGTTCCAGAAATACTTTTAAAATGTGAACCCTTTAAAGAAAGGGTAATTAAGTTGTAGTCTAAATATGTTTGTTGTTTATTGTTTATTCTTTTTGTCACCCTTTAGGGTAGTTCCTGTTGCACTGCAAGTAGAAAGGCCACTAAACAAACCATGGGGAGGATTATTTAATGTGAAATCACAAAGTTTTTAACAGTGTCTTACTGGTGGATATGAAACAGAAGAAAACTTCTAGTAATTATTCACTTTTTCTAGTAATTATTTACCTTTTCATGCAGGCTTGATCTTACTGCAAAGTTCTGAAGTGGTGATCTGAATCGCCAAGTATTCAGTGCATATGTATGGCTATTTTGTATTCTCTGTAACCCACTATTTCACAAACTTCTCATAATTCATTAAAGTAGGGAAATGAAATGGTGTGTGATTAAAACTGTTTATTGCAGTGTAGTAATGCATCTTTGCTAGGAATGAGGGTGAAGCCCAAAAAGAACAGTGTGGGGATCCCTACTTTAATGACAATTCAGGTAACTCAATCCGGAAGTGTTTCCTTGCCTAGCCAGTGATCTAAGACCTGTTAATGAATGTGATGCTTTAACTCTTGCCATTAATGCTCTTCTGAAAATATTAATCCTATTTCTACTTCAGCTGTTACCTCCATAGTTTAGCAGAGCCCAAGCTTATCATACTGAGAAATGGCTCTCTTCCAAGATCAGTTCTGTGGCTGCTGACAGAGTAAATGTTGTGGGGTGAGGGGGGAATGTAATACAAATAGTTCTGGAAAATTAAACTGCAGGCAGGTAATGTTCTGTGCTTTTAGCAGTTGCACAACTGTGTAATCGAAAGAAAGGGACCTTGCAGCAATGGCAGCTTTTAGACCTTTCCAAACATGATAAAGCATTTGCTTCCAGCTTTATGGGAAGCACTTGATGCTTTAAGTAGAGTGCGAAATATCTTAAAATTCAAGCCTTAAGGCTATGAAATTGCAGGAAACTAAGGCAAACTTCTGTCCATATGATTGTATTCCAATGAGGGTTTGGGGTAATTCTGCCTAATTCAAGAGGAGTGCATGTCTTCCTAAGTTAAACCCAGTGTTTAACTTGTTCATCTCAAAAGAATCTGCTGGGAAATATGCATATCAACAGGGCAGTTAAATTATTTTATTAAGGTTGGACTGCATATTATTGATGTCTTGGTCCCATCCTATTAATGACTGTAGAGATCACTTTGCCTCTATCTGTAACTGTATGGCATCTTTGTGGCAACTGTGAAGGTTGTTAAATGGCAAAGAATGTCTTTTGGCCCCTGAAATAATGGAAAACAAGCAAAGTTTGACCAGCCTCTTCCCCAGACTGCTGTGAACCACAGTAAGGGAATATACTGGGTTAACAGGGAAGTGACTGTAGTATGTCATTTTTGGAAACAATACTAGGAAGGAGGCATTTAAACTCAAAACAAGGATGGTCTGTCTTCCTTCTGTATTTTTTGGTCGTCTTGCCATCAAGACTGGCATCAAAAAGAATATTGTTAACGGTATTCTCATCTGACAATTGCACAATAGCCCTCTAAAGATAAATGTCCTTGTCCCACATAATTATCTACACCCCAAATGCAAACTACCAGGCAAACAAATTGCTTCCTAATTTGTTCCTAAAACGGCAATGATTTGCATTCATTGTGCGTTGCTGTAAGAGCTTACTGGGCTTGCTTCCTTCCTTGTTCACTTAAGGGATTTTTAGAAATGCCCGGTGAAATGCAGCATAAGCTAGAAGATAAGTTTCGGAGTCCATGAGATGGAACTTGCTGAATCTGATTCCTCTGGTACTGTTCTTGTGGAGAAGACAAATGAGTGGTTGGTTTGTGGTATTGCTAGTTTAGAGGCCCTGTGGGTTCGAAGTCAGCCTCGAGAATAGCTCTAATGCCATGTTATCTTAGCATGAGCCTCTAGTCTTTCACTTCTAGTACGTGATGGTTCTGTTCTGGAGCACAGGAAAACTAGTTTAAGATGATGATAAGAAGACTGCTGCTACCATACAATAGGGTAATTTTCAAATCTGTTTCCAGTTTGAGGTGCAGACCCTTTTTGAATCTCCTCATTACTATTTGGTAGTGCTTAAAATATTAAACCTTAAATGCATGAATATATATTTTATATGTTATACTATATTAATATATATTGACTGTATTAAAATATATTAAATTTAGTGCTTTATGAGATTTTAGAATAGCTGTGTAGGCTATTTCTCCTCTTACTGTGAAAGTTGTTTTCAGTCCTGAAAATAAAAAGGGATAGATGCTGTAGAATGATCCCTTACTGTATGAAGAATGTACCCTTGTAGCATGTGAGATAGTTTGGAGGTGTCTTCCTTCAAGGAATTTGATTAACCTCTCTGTAACTATCTTCTTCCCTCAGTTCTCTTCAGATCTAGGACTGCCTGGGGATACTCCTTGAAAGGTTTCTTGTGGCCTTATGTATTTCTTAGCCAAAGAGAGTTATCCTTTATCCTAGAATGTATCTCCAAGGTGTACTGAATCCATGCATGTGCTCTAGCAGTAAGGAAGTGAGAAATAATGTTTCAGTGTAATGTAGGACACTTCAGATAGCTGGTTACTTCGGATTCCTCAGGAAATGATGAAACAGAATTTAGCTGAAGCATAGTGCCTCTGTGTCCTGTCTGATTATAGCCAAAAAAGGCAACTGGTTAGATTCTGGGAGTTGCATAGGCAGGAAGCTGTGTAATGGAGGGTAGAGCACAGCTGTTGCCTTGCCAAACCTGATACAACTCTGAACACAATTGAATGTTTTTTTGGGTTTTTTTTTCTTTTTCCCCTCTTTCCCTCCACTCCCTTTTTTTAACCCTTTGACCACAACCTGCAGATGATACTCTGCAGTGTCATGAAATCCCTAATGCCTTTTGTTGAATTTTTAGTCTTCTCTATTTCCTATATACTGTCAGGCTTGCTGTTATAGGATAGTCTTGGAGCTATCCTGACAGCTCAGGTTTTTTATGGCAGCCTCCAGATTGCTCCATCTTATCTCTGCAACAAATGTCTTCATCGTGTATCCATGAAAATCTAGTTTTTTAGTAAAAATATGAAAAGCTAGGGAGGAGTTACTCTGAGAATCATCATCGTGGTGATTGAGGTGGAAGTGTCAGTGACCCTCTGGGGAAGGAAAGATGAGGTCAAGTGTGGGATAGCTGCTTGGCATATCCTGTAAGGCTTAAGACAAAGATTTTAAACTCAAGCTAAAGGAAGCGATTATTTATGGAGTAATTTTCTCTTTGTTTGCTAAAGAATTTTTGACTGTGAATATACAGCTATACATACAGTCTCTGGCACAAAATTACATACCGCTTACAGTGATACATTTGTTGAAAGGAATTTCCCTACATGCTTGCAAATGACTGGTGTGGGCATTTGTGACCATCATTATTATAGCTGATGTTTTTCTGGCTTCATTCACTGTTTGCTAATGCTGGGACTCTACATCTATTGTTGCTCTCATGCATGTTTTGGGAATTGAGCTGCTTCTGTCCTGCTTTCAATACTTTTTTGTCTGCAGTATCTGTAGTCAGACTTCACTGACTTGATTTGCTGGCTGGTTTGTAAATATGGATATGTTCTGTAGAAAAGTTATGCCTATAGCTCCTGACAGCGTGTGGTGACAGGAGTACTGATGTTTTAATTTCCTATTTTTTAGGTGGTAAAGAGCTTTAGTTTCTATCCAAGTTATGAAAAACTTATGTTTAGGACACTGGTATCTTTGTGAGGAAGAATTCAAGAAGTAATGTTTATGGGATCTTGTAAAGAGGCTGCTGTTACATGGTTAATGAGCCTTGACGCATGCAGTCCCTTTCTGATTGAAAGGACTTTTGAATGGCACTAATAAAATTGCTGCCTTATAAACTGGAAAATCCCTGGTGGTAGTGTTCTGGTTTTGATGAAACACTAAATCTGGGGTGCCATTTTCGGAGCATGCAGCCTTAGTCTCCCTTTTGTAGGGAGGGAACTCTCTCCTCTCTCTGACCACAGCTTCATAGAAGGATCCTAGTAGAAGATTTTTAGCTGTAAAATTTCCTGATTTATTCTGTTACTGTCTTCCTGATATTTTGGTACTGAACGTTATCTAGGAAAAAGATATATAAACTGTGGTGGGCTGGATGTTGCTACTAAGCTGGTGATGCAAAGTATCTAATATCAGTCTTAACTGTGTCCTCAAATTACTGCTATCTTTTAGAAGCAAAGTGCACCTCCTTGTCAAGACTGGTGGTTGGCATTTCTGCGAAGTTGTGGTGTTTGATTTATAGCTTATCAGAAGGAGATACAAAGTAAAAGTGTTGATTAAACACTTAGGATGATGTTTCTGAGCCAATATCTCTGCCAAGTAGAGCAGTGAGGGGTTAATCTTGACCTCAGTGTTACTGACATATAGTGTCTGATTCTGTGAGGATTGGCACAAATTGTTTGGTGCTTGCCACTTTAATGTGCTTTCTCTTTTCAGCCAACTAACGGCTTCCAAATGCTTAACGGTCAGTGTTTTGTTGTAGGTTTTGGATTTTTTTTTAAACTGCTTGCTAGTTTGTTTTTCTTTTTTCATACTCTGGGCAAGCAAAACCTTGGCGTTTTTGGAAGTTTGACAACTTTAGCAGTGCTTACTAACATGAAACTAAAGGAGGGAGAGGCAGGCTTTGATGACCAGAGATTCAGAATACTTAGCATGTGGCTGTCTGCCTCTAGGAACTTGCAGGGTAACTTGAGGCTTTAAAAATATTCTTTTTCTCTTTTCCTCCCTCTCTTCACAGATCCCCAACTGTAAACCACAATGTCGCAAAGAGACGCAGACAAGTACCTTTATGTGGACAAAAACATCATTAATAACCCCCTGACTCAGGCTGACTGGGCAGCTAAGAAGCTGGTATGGGTTCCCTCAGAGAATGGGTTTGAGGCAGCTAGCCTGAAGGAAGAAGTAGGAGATGAAGCCATCGTGGAACTGGCAGAGAATGGGAAGAAAGTGAAAGTAAATAAGGATGACATCCAGAAGATGAACCCCCCTAAATTCTCTAAAGTAGAAGATATGGCGGAGCTGACGTGCCTGAATGAGGCTTCTGTGCTTCACAACTTGAAGGAGAGATACTACTCGGGACTGATCTATGTAAGTAATCTTGTGTGTTGGGGCAGGAGTTCTTGGTTACACAGTGTGTGAATTTACTGTAGTTGCCTTGCTCCTAAATGTGTATGGTAACCTTTAATTGCCCCTACACACAACTGGCCATGTGACTTAGCTTCTTCCCTCTACTTAAAATTTTTTCCCTAAACTATGCCAATCCCCCTCTAGTGAATGTTGAAGCTTTCAAAGAATGCTATGGTAAATCTGCCTTTAATGTTTTAATGTCTTTGTTTGCAGGATGTTTTGAATGCCTTTTAACTTTCTTTTAGCAAGACACAAGAGCAATTGGATAGTGGTAAACAGGGAGTCTGATCTGAACTGAACCAAATAATAATAAAAACATAGTTCTAATCCACTCAGCATCTGAAATGTGTTTTCCGTGTCTGGAGCTTCAGTGGGAAAAAAGGCTAATGCCAAGCTTTTTGTGTTATAAAAATTCTGGATCTCAGAGCATCTTGCTAGAGAAGGAACGTGTGTGCCTGCGTGTACTTACAGATAAGAAATGTTCTCTTTTCTTTCCACCCCAAAATGGACAAGAGCAGAGATTCCTGCTTCTTATTGCTCTGTAAATAACAGATACCACTTATGGGACCAAGGGTCACACCCAATAAAGGAGGCAGCAACCACTTCACTGAGTACCAAAGGCAATAAATAGGAAGAGGTGGGGAAGGAGACTTTGGAACCTTGACCTGGTTTTTCAGTTCCCTTCTGATTTTCCTCTTCATGTTGCCTATGTTTAGCCAGCAGATGTTGGTCATGCTAACTTCTACTTTATTAGTACTCTGCAGTCTTAGAATGAATTATTAAACTCAGTGGTAATGTAAAATTTGGGTGCAATGACTGGTTAAAACAGGAAGTAGTGTAGTTTGGTTTGTTCATTCTCAGACTAGCCTCTGCTTACAGGTTTAAAATGGGGCTGCCTGAGATACAATTCTGAGGGGTGTAGAAATAGTGGATGTTCAATACTTTAGGCACTGTGAAATCTCCTTTACAGTATATTAGAAGATCTAATAGCATAAAATATATTAAAGAGTAAATTCCATATGTAAACATGCATATTAATAGAGTCCTTGAAAATCTGTGTAGGTGACTAGGGAGAACACAAGGGAGAAACTCATGACTGACTAGTGCTGTGTCTGTGGCTGTTCTGGAGTGTCATGAAGACATACAGACAACTCTTGGAGAAATTATCAGAGAATATCTGAAGGATGCAAGGCTCCTATAAGTTTAGTCTGACTCCCACAGTCTGATGTCAAAATTTGAGAGCTAGTGTGATTGGAGGTTGATGCAGTTAATTATTCTTGTCGTTTCCTTCTACTATTGATCAAAATCTATTCTCAGAGGGAAGAATCTTGTTATTCAGATGAAATGGGATATGCCAGATCATGTGTAACATTTTTAGAACAGAAAACACTGCTAGGTCATATAATAATTGTTGAAAATAATTCAGCAGTGTCTCAAGCTCTGTTGCATTCTGTGCGATGGGCTGTTTCACATATCTTGCAAGATACCCTCTGAAATTTCAGACATGGTCTGTGACTAATAAATTGAGTTCTTTTAATTGGATTGTAAGAAGATTGTAAGATTTTTTTGTTAAAAATTGCCACACCCTTCACCCAAGTAAACCTTACATAGTAATTCTCTATTACAGAATCTTAGTCTTGCCAAAACTGTGTTCCTGTGCACTTGTGAAATGGACTGATCTCACCTGTCAGCAGTTCTCAGCTAGTCAGGAGATTAATGGGAAGGCTTAAAATACTTTCATTGGAGTGGCTGTTGGTTGATCATTAATCCGCTTGAAGAAAGGGAGTACACGCAATGCATCTCTAGCATAAATGTCTCTGGAAAGATCATAAGTGTAATTTAGTTATGTTCTTGTACTTTCTCTCTTATTTGGCAGCTGGGCTGTGTTTTTATGAGGTTTTCTCTTTTTCCCTTTTTCTTTTCTCTTTTTTTACTTAATTTTTCTCTCTTTCCATCCTGTAATATGAAGGGGGAAATTACTTATTACTGGTGCAGGCAAATTTGGAGTGGGGAGCAGGGAGTTCAAGAACTAAAAGCTTGACTCCAAACACCAGTTTGCTGTTTCCATGTGTGGATTGGTTCTGCACTGAGGTGACTTGCTAATAGGCTGGCTTTCCTATTAACCCTTTCTATTTGGAATCCTTTGTCAAAGGATCATTTTCAGCTTTTGTGTTGCTTACCTGAACTGCTTTGTTTGTATTCAGTGTGAAACTCAAAACTCAATCTTACCTGTTCCAGTTATTTTATTGAAGTTAACAGTTACTGGAAAATAAATCTTCCAATGCTGTCAACTTTGTGCCATGCTGCAGATGGTCCTTTCAACTCTTCAGAGCTAGTTTTACAGTTAGAAAAATAAAACTAGTTCCAGTTTGGCCTGTGTGTCACTTGAAGTAGTTAGTGAAAGTTAATGCCAGAATTCTATTTTGAGATAGTAATGTCTGAGACCAAGTACAGATTTCCAAGCCAGCTGTGCTTTTAATAGATGAGCCTTTAAATTGGAACCTTGGGTTCAATTCAGGGATTTATTCGTCTAAGTCTTTACTTGTATTTCAGTAAGAAGATGATGACTCTTGTCTTCTCTGTGGTAGGGCTGACAGCTTCTGCTTATTGATACACCTCAGCTTGCTGCTTGTATAAAACTCTGTCAGTGGCCTTGACCAGCAGTTGTGACATGGTGGTCTCACTCAATTTCTTATCCTAGCCATGATTAGTTGCCTCTCTTTGTTAGACAAAAATATCCCCTCACACATCTGAGATTGTTCTACTGCATGGAAACTTCCCGTAGGTATTTCTCCTGGCAACCAGAATGCTGGAAGAAGGTGGTAGCTTCTTCTTGCATACTTGCTTCATGACTTCATCATTCTAAGTGAAATTAATGTCTTCCCTTCTCTAAACTGCTGCTCTTATCTATAAAATTGCTTCAGACTTCTGTTCTATACTTAATTGAAAAGCAACAATTCTAATTTGTCGGCAAACACAACCATGGCGAGTCACACATATACAGAAAAGAAAACTTTGTTTCTTGTAGACTTGTGTATACTGTGAACACACTGCTCTTGCATTGACTCCATTCTGTCTCTTGGTCCTGCTTTGTCTTCCACTAGTGTAGTCAAAGGTCCGGAAAGCATGACCCAGTCTTTCAGGTGATATTCTGTGCTGTGCTGTCAGACTTGATGGAGAGCTAAGGCTGAGGCAAAAGGAACTGGCATTGCCAGGTTGGTTTCTGTAAACTCCTCAGACTGTTCCCTTCAAGCACTACCTGAAACCTAACCTGACTAGAATGTCTCATGGAAGCTTAGCTTCCTGGAACTTTAGAAGTACTATGCCAAAAGGGTTTTAGCCAACTTTCATAGTTTTCCACTTTGGAAAGACATTTAATATTTTCTGTAAGCTATTCAAATATTCCTGAAATATTTAAAAAAAATGAGTGGAAAAAAAAGAGGAAAAAGAAAAAAAGTAGGTCTGGAAACATATCCTGATAGTTTATACTGGGATATGGAAAAGGAACCTTAAATGTCTATTAAAAAACTGCTTCCTGGAGGACATCTGTCTGAATCTATACCTGAATCTGCTGCATATAAGAGCGGACTAGTTACTTAATGTTAAGCTAGTAGGATGTAGAAAGTTTGGATGTAAGACCACAAACTGTGTAGTAGATGCTATTTTCACCCTTCTGATCCCTGCAGTCTAATCCTTACCTCTGTCTAGCTAAGGAGCTAAATCTGATTAAGTACTCTCTGAACTGCTTGTGGAGAACTCTTTACCACTCTAAAGCACTCTTCCTTCATTGAGCAAACAATAGAAGAGACGCTGGCAATAGAAATAAAACATGCCAAATGTACTGCCTTCTGGTAGCACTGCAAGTTGCTCTAGAAAGCTACTCATCTCCAGGTGTTTCAAACAGCTGCCTCTAAAGTTGACAGGGAACTAGGGTAGCTCTAAACCCTAGGAGCAAGGCTTGGAGTGCTATTCTTAGAATATCTAGGAAATACCTAAGAAGTCTTTGCTCTTCCTATTCCCCTTGCAAGTAAAAAGTTTGTTGGGCTTTTTTTTTAAGGTATTCAGATCTCAAAGTTGGGGTTTATTTTGGTTTTTTATTTTTTAAGAAGCTTAATATTTTCACTGGAAGTATTTTGACAGTTGTTTTCCATTAGAACTGTACAATTTAAGCCAGTGGAAACCAATAGAGAAACTGAAGTTTGCTGTCATAGATCAATGAATTAACCATTTGATATGAATTAAAGTAAACTTTGGCATATATTGCTGACTCTTTCAGCATGGGATGCTTTCGAATTGTTTTCTGTTTTGACTGATTCAGAACTATACAGAGCATTCTAAATGTACATACTGAACATACTATACATTACTGACCTTACAATTTGAATCTAGTGCTAATCATACTCACTGCCTTATAAATCCTGCAAGTGTTCAGGCTTGGAGAGTCTTCAGGAGGCCATCTAATCCAGCTTCCCATTCAGAACAGGGTAGCATTAAATTCAGCATAGTCCAGTGGTCTTAAAGAATCTCTCAGGAGTACACTGGTCTTATTTTTCTTTTAGTAACTATTTTGGCTTGAAGTTTTATTGCATTAAGTGATAATGTACTAAATAAATCCATATCAACCGTGAGGCAGAAGATGATAAAATGTATGCATCTACAAGCTGAGTACCTACCTTATACAATGAAATGTCACTGGACTTGAATATAGGAATATCTTTCCTTTGAAAGGAAGAGAAACCAGTCCTAGTGGACCCTTAATTAGCCAGGGAGCAGGCCAGTGATACCAGCATGACTAATGGGTCAGTTGATGCTCAGTGCACACTTGGAAAAGTTGAGTACTGGTCAAGGTGGTAGAACTTCAGTTGTTGCTCAGATTCTAATATTGCTTAGTGGGAAGCATCCCACATGGCATCACTGGAGGAAGTACTTAAAAAAGCACTGTTTGGTTTGTTTGTTTTTCCAAGTAACATAGTGTTAAAATATGTGAGTATGCAACATTTTTAATTCCTGTCTTTATTTGCTGGGGCATTTTTTTTCTAGACCTACTCAGGCCTGTTCTGCGTGGTAATCAATCCTTACAAGAACCTGCCCATATACTCAGAAGAAATAGTGGAGATGTACAAAGGCAAAAAGAGACATGAAATGCCCCCTCATATCTATGCCATCACAGACACAGCCTACAGGAGTATGATGCAAGGTGAGTGCTGACTGAGATAATGAGTCTTGTTGAAATCACAAGTCAGGGTTCCAGTCAAAACACAGTAGGAGAACAGCTCACTGCTATCAAAAGGCATTATTGTCCTTGCTTACAGCTTTTAGGTTCAGGTGAATGGCTTTCTCCTGCTCTAATGGATTGAAGAACCTTACAAAGAGTCTGTTATAGCTAAATTTGACACAAAGAACAGGCTACTGTGAAAGCATGGGGTTCAGAGAAGCAGGTAAGGAGAACTGAGGTAGCAAATTTTCCATCTCAGTAGAAAATCCATCTCTATGGATTGAGATAGCTGTAGGTGGGCAGGTATGTGTATTGTTTGAGAGAAGCTTTAAACAAAAGCCAGCTTAAAATCCAGTTGCACAATCTAGTTGAGTGAAACAGGCTTAGTATAACCTGTATTTTGAAGTGTGATGGTCAGTGGTAGCTTTACTGTGAAGAGTTGTTTATGTTCTTACTCTGTTAAGAATAAAACTATCAGGAAATATTAAGGACATCTGTTGGCTTTTCATGGAATAAAAGAAAACAAATGGATAGATCTGTTTCATCCCCACATACACAGCTGAGAATCAAGAGATCTGTGTATATCATCTGGTACTCGTTTGTCACTTAAGGATTTTTAAGTATGGAACTCTGAGTGTCCTGAGCATATCCCTCGTTCAGAGAGGAGGTCTTTCACAGAGTCAGTGCTTGTGTTTGGGATGCTTGGAAAACAATCAAATGTGGAGGTATTTTGTGCTTTTCTTCCTGTTTGTAGCTGGGTTTTATGAAGAGGCATGCTTTGTAAGGTTTAAAGGGTGTAATGGACAGTTTGATTTGGCGTGACTGTATGGATGTTATCACTCCTTTATCTTTTGATGACTAGAAATGATTAAGGTGTTTGTCTCTTCTAGGTCTTGTCACTAGCCTCACATTTTTGAACAAAGGTCAGATATAATAAAATTATGCTTTAAAATTCTCATTAGTCTCAGTTTTAGAGGTTTGGTTTTTACCTGCCCCCACTACCACTTGCAACTCCAAGCATAGGAGAACTGTAATAATATAAATTCCCAGAACGGAAAGGAAGCAAGAAAATCTCCATCCACTTACCTGTTAGTGGCTTCAAACAAACTTTGTGTGGAGAAAACTGGGAAAGGTTGCTAAAGCATGGTGCCATGCAGAGCAGAGCACAAGGGTGAGCTAATGTGATGGATCAGTTTATATTTGTAAAAGCCCGAGGTGGGGAGGGGTGAGCATACAAACGTGCTGCAGTGGAGTGGTGGCAGGACGTTGGTGGCAATTTGCTGAAGATGTGGCAGATGTTGAAGAAGTACACCTATACTGCTGGTGTTACTCTGAGATGAGTGCTATATCCAGAAGAAAAAAAAGTGGACATGGACCTCTATAGGACCTCACTTCCCTCAGAGAACGATTGGATCTGCCATAATGGACAAGAACAGATGCTCTGCCTATACTATACATGGCAGAATGTTGTTCATAAAACTCATTACACTTTTGCTGCCTTTGTTGCTTCCTTCTCTCCCTGCCTACTTCTTGTCAGCTCAAGTATTAACTTGTGTTTTTCTTAAGCAAGCTATTGACTTACTGTACGAAAATTACTGATCCCTAAAAAGACATCTTTTCTACATAGAATCAGAAACATTTTCTTTGGCAGTGTTGTAAGGAGACTGAAGAAGTCCTTTTTCCTTACAGACAACACTTAAAGCACATGGAACTGCATATGCATGCATCTTGTCCTTCATCCCTGTCAGGTACATCAGTATGAGGCAGAAGATATTCAAACAGCTGCAGTTCTGCAGCGAGGGACAGCTGACCTTCCTTAGTCTAATGGTGGTTCAGAGCTGGTGATTAATCTACATGGGTATTTTATTTCCTGTTGAAAACAGATGATGTCTCTGTGAAACCATTGCTTGGATGATGCCTAAAACTTGGAAATCCCAGACTTGACTTGCTTTACTGTACAAAGCTGAAGAATGGCAGCCCTGCCTCTGTTTTCCAAGCATGGGAAAGTTGCTGTGAAGTCTGCTGGAGTGTTTACCTTTCCTAGAACAATTCTAGCTATGCAGTATTGACAGTCTAGAGATTTACCCTAGCTCTTCTTTGCCTAGTTTAAGATACCTTGTTGCTGACCTTTTGGAGTGCTTGCTGGATGTGAATATCTTTCCCAATTAGCTATTGAACTAGCCTGCTTTGTCGTGTTTAACTAGGCTTGGAAGGATTTTTCTGTGTGGCTTCACATGTGCCTATGTGTGCTAGCAAGACCCGTAGAGATGGTTTTAGGGTTATTTACTGCCTTATTTCCATGTTGCAAGGGGTAACAGTAGCGTTCCAAAGTCTGCTACTGGGAGTGAGGGTGAGTAGTAGACTGCTGCAGTGTCTCTAGTCCTGGCTAGCCTCGAGGGGAATGGAAAGCAACATTCCTATTCCACTTTCTCGGTTTTGCTCAGCGGTGGGGGAGGTTTGGTGCAGCAGCCAGTGGTATGGCAGGAATCTGTACAGAGAATAGAAGATGAAAGGGTCGGGTGCTCCACATGAGCCAGAGGCATTTAGGATTAGGCTGCCTTCCCTAGGTTACTTTCAGAGCCCTGAAGACTGGGAATCCTTCATGGCCTGGAGAAGGATAGCAAGCTGTCTTGACTCTGACTTCTGTCAGCATGGGGTGTAGTTATCTCTTAAGCTGACAGAGTGGAAAAGCTTTGTGTGTTAATTGATTTGGACTCTGATTTTTTTTTTTTTTCCTGGTTGGTTTTCAGTCAACTTATGGTATTCAAATAAATAGGCCTTTTGAAGGGATGGTTCATCAGGAAAGCAATTGGGAAGGGAGAGAAAGATGAGAGTTTTTTTCCAACCTCTGCTAATCCAGAAACTATTTAACCCTTTTCAGGGATCTGTGCTGATGCACTGTGGCTGAGCTTGGTTGTCTTTTTGTGTCTTCTGGTTGCTCCATTGACAAAAGTGTCATGGCACTTAGATATTCCAAGAGGTTATATTACTTTTTGTTGATTATCACAGAAGTACTTTCTTGAAGCAATAAAATGGTGAAAGACTTGTTCAAAGCAGGTTGGTTGTTGTTGTTGAGGGTTTTCTTCCTCCTTTCTCAGACCCAAGATTTTGACTCTCAGAAATGAGATGAAAATGTTATTTTGCTACATGGTACCTGGAGAGACTTCCTTTGCTTCAAGAGCACAGCTCTCAAAAAAGTGTAACATTTTTGCTTTTAGGGGAAACAACCATTAGTCTTAATGTTTCTGTTCCCTGGGTAACCTGGATGCGAGAATCCTCAGATCTGCTTTCAGAAGAATTGCTCTTCTGTTGCTGATGATTGAAGCACAGTGCCTGCAAGTGGAGTGGTGTCTTGAGCAAACAAATCATTATTCTAATGTAGCAGATGTATGCTGAAGAGCTACATACTTTACCTCCATTCACAGTCTCCAGGGCCTCAATTTAGAAAAACATATTTTAAAGCTGTTAAATAGCACCTGTTTTTCTATTTGGAACACCCGTAGAGAATTTTCTGTGTCAGATGGTGATAGAAGATAGAAATTTAATTGGTATCTGGCGCATGATGTCTGTTTTAATGCCCTGGAAAGTATCTGAAACTTCTGTAATAGGTTAGGTCAGTATGGTTATTCTGGTCTACAAAGCTCAACCTATTCAACCAAGAGATAGGCAGCTCATAGCTAATGAACATATTCCATCTCTTTTCTTACCCAGTTTTCTCCATGTTATTGGAGGGCTCCTAAGGTTTCATCTAACAAAACTCTGAAAATCATTGTGCAGTGATTAAACCCTCCTTGACCTTGACAGATTCGTCTGCAAAGGAGCCCGTGCAGCCAGCACCTTGCTGGTGTTCACTTGGAAGTTAGGTAGTCTCTGGGTTTGGTGCTTACAAGAAAAAATTCTGAAACACAGTAACTTCATGATTTTTTAGTGACCTTGTTACATTAAAGGAGGCAACACAGTGTTTGGTGTTGTCAGACAAATCACTTGCTGTTGTAGATCCTCACATGCACCTTGGTTGTGATTTTTCACAAGAGGCAGTCCTCTAGATGTGCTTCTATAGAATATAGACCTTCAAGTGTTTTGCTTGTAATACTTAAATATTTGCATATTTCTTCAAGTTCCCCAGCTAGCAGATCACTTCTCTTTTAACTTGCTTGCTGCTAAGTAATTTCTCAGCTTGATTCGTAGCATTGGTCTGCTATGCTGCACTGTATAAATGCACTGTCCCAAAGTGCATCTTTCTTTTCTCTACAATATTCTCTCAGTGTTTTTCAATTCAGACCTGCTTAGATTATATAGACACACGTCTTTCAATTTGCATATAAAGGCCAAGCTGTATTTCCACTAAACGCTGAAGAATATAGCCTGTGGTTTCACAAGTTTCCAAGATTTGTCCAAATTTCTGATGCAAAGGGCAACATTAAATTTGGCTACTAGTTACAGAGGATATTCATTTTGATGATATTTAGATACAAATAGCAAGAAAAGATGTATGTTGTTTCTAATTTTCTTAAGAAATGTTTTACATGCTTTGAATTACTTGAGATTTCTAAATGCAGCTCTCAAAATCTGTGTCTTGAAATGCGGTTTTCAAGAGAACAAGGAGCTAAAAAGAGTCCTTTGCCCACTTGTTTTTTAGTAGTTACCACACCCTTTTTGCTTCATTCCAGTAAACCAGAGCAGGAGCTCTCTGGCAGTCACTTATGTAATGGTTCAGCCCCTACTGTCAGTCTCCCTGCAGTTTACTGTTTTAGTATCATGAGCTGCCTGAGCTTTTTGCAGGCTGTATACCAGTTTTTCTTTTCTGTCGGAACTTCATAAACATTTGTATAACCTAAAATTGCAGCCTACAAATTGTTTTCTGCTATCTCCAGATTCGATTAAGGAGTGCTAGAGAAGGGGATATGGGCTCTAGTCCAAAAATGTCTTGGGGGAATAAATATTTGCATTTGACCCAGTAGGATATATTTCATTTTTTAAAAGGAAACTTATTTTTCTCCTTGTGACTGTCTTCAGACTTCAGCTAATGCAGATCTGAATCTTGGCACTGCAGTGTTCCTGCAATTTTATTTTTTAGTCCTCCCGCACCCCCCCCCCATATTTTAAGATCTTGAAGTTCTTTGTTGAGAGTTGTCTTGGATATGCTTAATTTGATTTCTCTTTTCTCTTTCCTTTTTCTTTCTTTTCGTACTTGATGGTAGTTTATTAGCATTTTGAAACTTCTCTATAGTGCAGTCCTTAAGTAGTATTGCAAAAACAGGTTCTTGGGCCCTGTTCTGGTGTTCTCCTGGAGTGTTTTTGATCCCCTTCAAGCCCTCCTGTAGGTTAAAGCACCACAGTGAACGTATTTGATTGGGTCTGATGCCAGTGGGCTTGTTCCGTGTAGCGCAGTGTGTCAGCTCCCTGGGGCTCCTCCCGTGTTAAGAGCCCTGAGGAAAGGACATGGATTGTAAAATTATGTTGATGTTGGAAGAGAAGTTTGAGGAGGCAGTAGGGAGCTGAAACTACTGCACGGTTGAAGCGCTTAGATGCATTTAAGAGTAGTTCTTGCTTTAGGTCAACTCTAAGTTGCCCAGGCTGGGCCGCAGGCGTTCAGGGGTGCCGGGGGAGCGGTGCGGTAACGGGAGCAGAGGGCCGGGCTGCTCCTGCCAGACGCTTGTGGTTGGGAGGTGGGTGGTGCCACGGAGCTATGGTTAAGCTTTTAGGCTTAATGAGTCAGCTATAGGCTGGGGACTGCAAGCCAAGCCTGTGCCTTTCAGCTCCGCTTCCTCTTAGCTGGAGAGATGATGTCACCATTGTGCGAATGCTATATTACTTCTCCTTTTATGGAGATGAACAGGCTTGGACTGGAGTCACTCATGCAGAGGAAGTGGGTGATAAAGACCTGGTAGGATGTTCTGTAGCTGAGATGTGGAGCTTAAATTGCACATTCTCTTCTAGCCTCCTAACCTTTTTCTTCTCCCATTCCAAAACATTTAAAATCAAAATTCAAGAGTTTGAAGCTGTATTAATTTGTTGATTATGCCAGTATATTTGACCGGAACAGTTCAGCATTCATTCAGACTTACTGTTTTGCAGTAGAATATTTGGTTGAGGACTTTCTGTGTGCAAGATGCCTCTCTTGTGAAAACAAATTTTGGTTTAATTAAGGTTTTAATATATGCTGAAGCAGTCAGCAGTCTAAAATGCAGTCTTTTGTTCTTGGACTAAAGAAAGTCAATAATAAGTTAGATATTATGGGGTTTTATTACATAGTAAAATTAATCTACTGATCTTATTATACCATACTGGTGTATAGTTTAAATTTGAAGGATGTTTTGCTTCCTGAATTTCTGGATGCTTGAGGCTGCTGCGTCTTGTGATCACTTGAATGCTATGGTGATGAGAGCTAGAGACGAGCCCTAGATAAAAAGCTTTTCTTGTCAGCTGGTTTGAAATACAGAACTGTGGCTATAATTAACTAATGAGTTGTTATTCTGGATTGTTTTTAATAAGTGACTCTGTTTAGGATTGAAAAGCAGATGCAGATTTCTTTTAATCAGGCGTTTCTTGATTGTGTTATTATAAGCAAGCGAGTTTATGGTACCCAGCACATTCTCTTTTGCTGAGTAGGTTGCTTGCACAACTGACAATGAAGTAAAGGCCAGTGCTGACTGAAGTTGTGCAGTACGCCCATGTTGAATGATCCTTAAAAAAAAAAGGTGGAGGTGGCCTCTTGCCTGGACAACTGAATTCTGATTCATGATGGCACGAGTCAACATCGTGTGGAGAATTAATATTGGCATTTAAAACAGTTCTTAATTTGAAGTATATCTAAGAGTTATGCTTTGTACGTGTTAGCTCTTTGCCCCTTTGGTCGGCTCCAGTTTCCTGTTGCTCAACACATTATTTGAGTTGTCTGTCTATACACAATTAGAAGAATTCCAGCTATCCCAATGACTGCTGCTTTGCAGTCCTGGGAAAGAATTTCCCCCGGATTGCAAACAGGAATGTTGCCTTTTATGGCAGTCTGCGTGCTCCCGGGGACTTGCCTGCACTCGCAGGTACGTTCCTGCTGACTGAAAGCAGAGGTGACTCAGGCAGCTGCAGTGGGCCACCAGGAAAGTGTGTTGGGGGAGGAAAGCTTCATGCCAAGAGGATTTTGAACACCGTCTGTGACTTTTCCTGCCTGTCCACCTTTCAACACCTTGCTCTGTGTTAAGGTGGGGAAAAACCCTGTGCTTGCCCCTTTGGGATTTCCTAGGGTCAATCCAGGGTGCTGTTTCTACCTTGCCTTACTGGAACGAGGTTTGACAGAACTTCTTAACTAAGTATGAGAAAACTTGGCATGACTGAGAAATGTTCAGTGCCAAAGAGCTTCTTGGTGATCTGATGCTGATGATCTCTTTTTCTGTTGGGCAGTCAGTTTATCTGTCTGCTTATAGGTATTGTTTTGCTGGAGGAGGGGAAATGGGAAAGCATGTGCTATTCAAATGCTTAGAGCTCTCCTGCCTGTTCGAGAAGCCCCAGCTCATAATTCCAAGATCAGAGCTGGTTACCAGTAACAAGCAGTGCCTTACTTAGGGTTGTCTTTTTAAAGTTCTTTTTATTTCTTTCTCTCAAATTTACTTCTTAGAAGAGCCTCTGTAGTACCTGAATACAAGCATAACCGTCTCTGGACGAGTGGACTGCTAGTTTATAGTCAAGCTTTTAAAAGTCAGATGTTATTCAGAGGCACAGTCTTGTCCTTTCACGTAGCTATTTTGTGGTGGAGAATTGTACCAGGTGTTACACTACTGAAGAATATGTTTCCTTAGGCAATCCATAAATGAGTCATTAGTTATTCCCCTGATCCACCTTCAAAGTGCCCAGTCATGCAGAGGGCTGGCATGTGCCTGCTGAGCCCTTGACCCACTGGGAACCTTGAATGTGTGAGGCCTTAGGAGCTGGCTAACAGCTACTCTTGACTGTCCTTCAGCAAAAGGGGTGCATATCTCAAAGGCAGTGAATAAAATGCAGCACTTGAAAAAATGAATATGCAGTGTAAATAAAGCTGCAGTATTTAGTTTTGAAGGCTTAAGAATTTGCCAGGCCAAAACCATTTGAGTGGTGTTTTTCTTCTACTTGCGTTCTTTCAGACTTGGGACTGATCAGCTCTTTCTGAGAGCAATTTAGCAGGGTAATGACAAGTAACATTCTGAGTATTAACAGGATAAAAGCAGATTATTTTCCTCTCATTTTTTGTGCTCATTTACATACAATCACTTTCCAGTAAAGAAGCTTAAGAGCAGGAGTTGTGTATCTGTAGCATGTGAACCTAATGCTTCCATTATTGGATCCAGAATAATTTAAGAAAAGATGGAATCTCAAATTTGTCAGTTTTGGCAGCTTTCCTTTTTCCATGAAAATATCTCCAAAAGCTAGATATACTCCTCTCTTTATAAACTGAGTTTATGGGAGATTTTTCTTGATGAATATGGCATTTGTGATGTTAGTACTAAAATGCTAAATGCACTTGCAGCAGCAGTGTTTAAGGGTATAGAAAGTGGTTTCAGGTACTTGAAATATATTAGACTAGAAAGCCTTCACTAATTACAGCTCAGTCTCTTTATCTTGCACAAAACAACTTGAATGGTGACTTAATTATGTCGTCTAAGTACTGTCTGGTAGGAAGAATACTGAGTACATGTGATTTCTCTAAGCTATGGGGAAGAGGAATAGAAAGAACCAGTAGCTAAAATGTGGAGACAATCACAGAAATGTATTGATGAAGGTCACTAATTGCTGAAATAATGTGAGAGATCCCTTGAATTATATATTCTTATGGATGTTTGGGGTTTGCTTTTTCTCTTTAGAGATTAGATGTTAGTCTAATGCAAAACAGGGACTCAGAGTGGAAAAATGCAAGCGGCAATAATTGAATGAAATCTAACTGCTGCTGTGTTACTGAGCTTCTTAGACTGGATAATCTGAGAGTCCTCTGGTCTTGATTTAAAAACAAACAAGCACCTAAAATCAAATAAACCAAAAAACCCCACAGCCTAATTGGTGGCACAGTGTGTTCTGTGAGTGCCCCAATGGCTCTTGTGGGCTGTCAGTGAATGACTTGCTGTGTCCATCTGTTCTATGTTTGAACAGGTCTCATTGTCCCTGTGGTGACTACAAGCTACTAAGGCTGTTCTGTTTTAGGCACAGGCACTTTCCATTCTTCCTAGTGCTCCCAGCTCATTCCTGGTGGTGTGAAGAAGGAATGGGATACAACCTGTGTACCTGGTAGCTGGGCACAGGCTGGAGAGCTGGGATGAAAAATGAAACAGGTCAAGATCGGGCAAGTATATTCACACAGAAATGGTGCAGGAGCTGTGGGATGAAGGCATGGTGAAAGGACCAGCCAGGACTGTGCAAAAGGAAGTGGAATCATAGGTGAAAGCTGAAAGGAGTTTAAAGATGTGGGAGAAGATAATGGTGAATAGGCTGGGTGAATTAAGTTCTATAACAGGAAAGATACCCACAGCTGGGAATTGAACACAGGCATCAGTATGTCTGCTGGTATGTCAACATGAAAAAGAAAAGGTTTCTACTGTTACCAGCTGCTGTGTTGATACAATAGGGGATGGTGCTACAAACAATCAGCTGTATAGGATGTAGGCTGCTGCTAAGTGTTGTAGTTTTCGAGTCCATGTACAAAATAAGTAACAATTATTTTGTCACTAAGCCTCTAGTGTTTGTTTTGGGCTGAAAGCCTCTATTTGATTTGAGTCTTTGGGATTTGTAACAATTTCTGTCCCACTTTTCCCCTACCCCTTCCATTTTCACTGCTCTGCTGATAACTTTTGTAAGTCAGTGTGGGCCCACTATAAAGGGCTGAAGAACACGTAGATGCACATCAAACTGTAGCTGTGTGGTAAACAATCATTCAACAGGAGACTTCTGTATTGTTTGTAGGAAAATTGTAATGCAAATAATATTTTTTCTGCATGAAGAAAACTAAATTGCTATGGTGCCATTATACTTTGGCATATGGTGGGAGGTGGGGATCTTTTGCCAGAGAAGGGGTTATGTGACTGTGTTTCTGAAGATACTTGTCAGCATTTACTAGTTTCTGGTTTTTTCTTTGGTGTTGATTTCATTCTGTCAGAGAAAATTGAGTCCTAGTCTGACTATTTTTAAAAATTTTATTCTAGATCGGGAGGATCAGTCCATCCTTTGCACGTGAGTATTTACAGTTGTCGGTTTGTCTGCATGTCAAAGTTTGTGTTTGTATTCTTAGTTGAAGGACCCTCCTAATTTTAAGTGCGGGTAGTAGGCTTACACAACCAGGTTATAATGGAGAGTCAAGGAAGGTCCCACTACAGTTCCTCCAGTGTATGATTCCTTCTGCAAAATAATTTTTTTAAGAAGTGGAGAAAGGGTGGTTTTGAAACATGCCCTGTGCTCGAACTATGAAAGAAATACAGCTATGTAAATGGAAAAAGCTTGAAGTGATCCTTCAGATTTGATGCAGCTGTTATGTTTAAGTACATTCATACTGATGAGGCTGATAGAGTAACAGATACTCTTGACAGAGCAGTTTATCTTCTAGACACAGTAAAATTGATTGGCCCTTAGTCCTGCTTAAGGAATTGGTATGTTTCTTGCAGTCAGGAGGCTTCTGTTTGAAAGATTCATTACCTTTCACCCCTACCTCTACTGCAGCCTCCAAATTATTCCTCAGCCCTTTGACAGTCTTTGTATCCAAGCGACTAGAAAGCATAGTTCTTTTTTGCCTTCCATACTGCAGTCCAGCTTTTTTTTCCTTGTTTTAAGGGAGGTGCTGCAATGGCCACAATGCAGTTAAGGATGTCTGTAGCCCTTTTGGAGTTAGAAATATGAAAATGTCCTCCTACATCTTGCTTGTGAATAAATTGCAGATTTTCTTTACAGAGGTGAATCTGGAGCTGGTAAAACAGAGAACACCAAGAAGGTCATTCAGTATCTGGCTCACGTTGCTTCCTCGCACAAGTCCAAAAAAGACCAGGTAAGACCTAGGTTTAATGATGCTTTATTGCTGTGCTGACTCTGGACACTAAATATGTACTGGCTGATGTTGGTAAAAGACATATTGCTCAGTAGAAGCTTAGGTATTAACATCTACCAGGGGATTGAGAAGGTCAGCGAACTATAAAACAATAAGTTTGTCAAAAATTGCAAGTCAGGGAACACTGTTCAAAGTCCTTTGAAATCGGTGGAGCCACAGTGGGGATAAACTCATCCACAACCTCTTGGATTTGTGGGCAAGGGCATGGGCAAGAGCTGCTGTAAATGAACCATCACCTGTACTGATCTTTTCATGTGGATGTATTGCTTATAACCAATCTACGCAGTTTAAAACTCATCCTTCTGTGGAGGAGTTGACTCCTTTCTTCCCTACCATTACAGATTAGTTCTGGCTATTATATTACTGTCTCAAAACTGGAGAATGCAACAATAGGCTGGTGGACATCAGCTGGAAACTTAGAAATGGTAGGAAAACATTAAAAGGGGGGAAAACAGCCAAGTGTTAGCAGCACATGAGAGGAGGGTGGTGATGATGATGGGAGGACTTTAAAGATGTCTCACTTATATTTTTTTCCCCTCCCTCTCCCCCGATGGACTATTGCCGAATTCTTCAGTTGTATCCTCGTAGGTGAGCTGCACGTTTACTGCACGTTCTGCACCAGGAATGCATTTTCTGTCCCATTGTGTGATTTTTTTGAGCAGCTTTTCACTCCACACCAGTATCACTTTCTGCAGCTAAAGCAAATCCATAGACAATTCACAATTTTTATTTTTTTTTGTGTGGTGCACAGTAATCTTTTTGTAAGGATGTTCAGTTGGAGATTGTAGAGATATCAAGAATACTCGTGTTCTGTGCTCAATACTAGTTTGCATTTGAAGTTTTTCTTGCAGGATTTTCCCAGACACATACCATTTTAGAAACAGTCCCCCAGGACAATAGGACTGGACAGGGCTTTCCTGGAATTTTAAGTATACAGTGTGTGGGGGGTTGGCTAGTAAGATTAATGTAGTTAAGTGTTTAGCCAGAGTGTTTCAGGACTATGGGCTTGTTAGCCAGAGCTGAACATGTTGGAAATACTCATTAATGAAAGCCAAGTGCCAAGTGAGGCCATTGTATCACTACATAGGAGTTTTCCCATAGTAGTTTAATGTGTAGGCATGTCTAATGCATGTAGTGTATATAAATAAGAAGGCATTTCTGCATGCAGGCACACTGTGTGTGTGCATGCACACAGTAGTAACTAACTCCTGGAATCCAACAAAAAAAAATGTTCTGTGTGCCAGAATTTCAGACATATGAAGGCTTTTTCCATGGTCTGTCAGTAGCTGTATTTAGAAACATTCTCCTTTTTTTTTTTTCTTTTTTTTTAAGTGTGGAAAATAGAATCATGGGGTTGAGTTAAGTATTCTTCCACTGCTTGTCTGTGAGTAAGATTTGAAGCACCAAAGCAGGACAGGCAATCTGCTTAAGAGAATAAAACAGTCCTAAGCTGGACTGGTTGGTGGTTTGCCCAAGTTTGATATTTAATTTTTTTCCCTTAAGTTTTGATTTTTTCCAAGAAGTCCTGCAGCTCACATTTTGTGACTGAACTGACCTTACCAGAGGGGATTTAGAGCTGGAGTCTTTGAAGGTTGATCAGTAATGAGTGCTCTCTGAAACATTTATTTACAGAGCAAACTTGGAACCAGAGTGTAAGAATTGATGAAGATTAATAAATTTAATTTTTTGAGGATCTCAGGTATACTAGTCATGGCAGATTTTGCCTTTGCTTAGGATATGGTAGTGTTGAACCTTTAGGCTGTGAGACTAGACACAGAACTTAACCAATTATATTATAGAAAGTAGTGGTACTTTATTTATCATGAAGGTTTCTTGACTATCACCTATTAAAAGTTTTGGATGTAAAACAGTGTTTTTCCAAGTATTAGAGCAAAATTAGATTTATAAAGCATATTCTTCAACTCCATCTCACTCATTTTGGAGGTAGTGGTGCATTCCACTATTCCCAGTGCATTATTATATTCAGCTAAATAGCTTCTAGCTGCATGGTGTGACTTCTAAGTACACGAAGACTCCTTTGGGGGTGTACTGAATCTAATTATAGAAACATTCTTTTTCATTTAACGAAACTTTTATTTATGGAAGTTGAAATTAATGTTTTCCTGTGTTTAATCTCAGATTTTCTACTGTCTTCTTAAATCATGTGATGGTTTTTCAAGATGAGAATGTTTGCAGCTAATCAGAAGTTCATGGGTAATAGTGGCTAATGTTAAAATATTTGTAATGAAGGTTAGGTGGTGATCCTTCTCCTTCCCCCATCCGGACACTGCTGTTGGGATTCAGTTATTTGATTATCTCTCATATGACTCCAGAGAAGAATACAAAAGCAAATCCCTAAAGTGTAGAAAACAAAACAACAAACTCCAACAAACCAAACAAACAACCCAAGCAGCCTCCCCCATATTTTTTTTTTTTTTAATTGCATTCCGTTAAAGGTCGATGTCATTTCTGGATGTGTTTCTCCATACTTTCTGAAGAGTAAACGTCTGGCAAAACTTCTACCTTGCATAGAAAACATTCCAGAAAGTGTAGTAGATACAAAAAAAAAAAAATGGAATACAAGGTAGATGTCAAGGATTTTAGTTGGTTTAAATTGGTGTTGTAACTTCAGAGCAGTAGAAAAAGAGCATACTGAAGAGTGTTGGGAACTGCCCAACCACAGGCTAACAGACCCGGTGGCTTTTACTTCTTCTGTTTATATGAGGAATATTGCACATACTTCAAATGCATGCCAAGTATTAAACAAATTTGTTGCAGGTCGAGGAATGGCAATTATAGGTACCAGAAAATTGGCATTCCTTAATGATAGGAACCTTAGGATTTCTAGAAAGCTTGTGGTGGACAACTCTGTTTTACACTGGTTTTACATTGCAAAATTACCACTGTATAATAATAATGAAGTATCTTCCATCAGTGAAAGGTGACCATCAAAATTTAAGGTAAAAAATCCCCAACAAACTCCACCCAAAATCTTCTTTAAAATTTTAAACATTGTGGAATTGCTTTTTGAACAAAGGGTGCAGGGAGGGATGGGTACGGTAATTGTAGACACTTAATCTTACGTGCTGTTGCTGTGACATGCTGAGAACTTGGATTTTCCCACTGTGTCATGGTGCAAAGGCAAGTCAGGAGAGCTCACTGACTTCACCATAAACTCTTTAGCATTTTCCTTTCCCCAGAGGTTCATGTTGTTGTGAGCCCAAGCTGGTATTCTCCATGCATATTATTACCTTGGTGTTTCAAGACACCTAATCACCTCTAAACTACAATTTACCAACAGCTACTTGAAACTAATGACACTTTTTCCTGAGGTACTAAATAACAGTAGGGTCTGTTATATGGATTTGCATAAACTTTCGGTCTTTGTGTAGCTAAGTAGAGCCTTGGTTTTGTTTTTAGCCAAATAATTAAAATAGATTAGATGTCAAAGTCTGATTTCTCTTCCCTCCTTGTTCCATAGTTGGGTTTAAATGCTGTGTTGCTGTCATCTCTCACTTGAATAGTAACAAATTGCAGTTAGAAGCAGAGGCCTAGGACTTCACTGCAGGATGGGGAAGAGAAATGGTGTGAGGGAAGAGCATTCCAACCTCAATACACGTGCCAGAACACAAGGGGAGATGTGATTATCACACAGTTTCAAGGACTGAACCCTAGTTTCAAGGTTTTTTTCCTTACAATGCCAGATGCTGTGAGAGATGATGTCCCAGCTCAGGTTCCCTTCTCAGGGCTAAGCCCCTTGTTGTATATACTAGACAGTGAATGAAGGTGTTGCCAGCAGCTGACCCTTCTGTATGTGTGTAGTTCCACAGGGGCTGAGGGTCTTGTTTGGCCTTGCATTTTGCAAGCATGAAGTGACTGTGAAAGTGAAAAAAAAAGACTTGTAAAGACTCTTAATTGTACAGTTTCTCAAATATCTTCCTCTTTTTTTATGGCACATATTTTTAGAGACACTGTGTAAGAACTAGTCTGTCTTTGAGAACAAATGGGACCAATTTTCCCTTAGAAATAACCTTAAATAGTTTCCCCATAAATTTCAGTTCTCACAAATCAAACTTCATTTCAGTCTGTTATGCACAGGCAGTCTTGAGTACTTACTGATAACTGCTAAAAAGAGAAACATTAATCTAAACTGTAATTTTCTGTCTCCAGAAGCTTTTTAGGTGATCTTGAAATATAGAGAACTCCATGCTTTTAGCACAGAGGACAAGTAATTTTTCAAAACGGCCAGGGATACGTCTAGAGCCTGCAAGGAAGGATGTAGATACTGCAATGGTCTAGTACTTGGCAGGGATAAAGGTTCTGAATTTCATTTTCTACCATTGCAGCATTTTGTGTTCCTTGAGGGGAGGAGTGTGTGAATATGGCCGCAGAACGCGAGCAATCATGCAGTTTGTGGAACACCACTAATTCTCTTTTTTGTATGTGCCTCCCTACAAATGAGATTTTTGCTTGTTTGTATTTTGGAAGATGTAGACTCTTAGGAAAGTGCAAGCTTTTTGTTTTGTGTTTGCTTTTTACAAAGCATTAGACCTTTTCAGAGTAACTTCCTAACCTAGTAGTAGCAGTGTTCAGAGCTGTCTTTAAGTAGCAAGACAGGATTTACCTCACTCTTCCAGCATACATGGCAGTACATCTCTGGGATGAGGGCCTGGTCTTGGATGGTGGTATGGTGTTTCACTTTATCCCTGGGAAGTCTGCAGGATGTTACAGCCAAGTCACTTTGCAGGGTTTCTTGTTAACAGAAAGACAGCACTGGGAGGAAGGGAGTAAGGCATATTTGTAAATGTTCCTGTTTAACCCAGATAACTAATGAGTCTCCTTTGAAGGTGTAAGTGATCATCTCCTAAGGTTTAATATGGCTTCTCTACAACAGATGCCAAGCTAGTGTGAATTGAAACTGCAGCGCTGGTTTGACCCAAGGGTAATGCAGTGAACTGCTACCTACTTTATTAATTTTGGGTTTCTCTCTAGGGAGAACTGGAGAGACAGTTACTCCAGGCTAATCCCATCCTGGAGGCCTTTGGAAATGCCAAGACAGTAAAGAATGACAACTCCTCAAGATTTGTGAGTATTACTGTCTGTCATGAGTGTATTCAGAAAGTGCATCAGAAATGTATTTTACACTTTCCAGAGGGATGCCTTGTTCTGCTTTTGAGTGAATTGCTGTCAGGAATAGAATAACTGTCTGTGAGGGACTTCAAATTAATCTGGGAAGTGAATTTCATTCAGTGAATTATCCAGAACTGATCTCTTAGGTTTCTAGAATGAAGAAACCAGACCCTGTGCCAGGATCATCTATGCTGATTTTTATTGTAATCATTGCAGTCGTTTTATCTTGGAGAGCAAATACTGCTGCTTATTTTGCTTGCTCTGGAGAGCAGTGGGCAACATCTGAGAGGCAGATGGGGGAGCTAGAGCTGGAGCTAAATGAGAATGGTTGAAGTTAACACTGAATGAGGTGGTACTATCAAGCAAGTGTAACATGTGAAACTGAAGGGACCCTGGTTGTGGGAAATCTTGGTTGAAACATAATGAGTTTGAGTTGTAGGCTGTCTCAATAACAGAAATGTCTGGAAATGTTCAGTGTCTTGTTTGTTAATTTGCTGTTGTGATCAGCAGGCATTGTCTATTGGCTGACCTTATGCTTTGCCTAAAACCTGTCTGACCTGTTCCAAGTTTCCTTTCCTGGATTAAAAATAGGTTTACATCTGTTGTTTACTGCTGTTACCAGATAGAATGAATATTAATTTTAATGCTATTATCTTCCTTTTAGGGCAAATTTATAAGAATCAACTTTGATGTCAACGGCTACATTGTTGGAGCCAATATCGAGACCTGTATCCTTTCTGTAACCACTTGAGAGGAGAAGTGAAAGGCTCTAGAGATGGCAGGAATGTTACCTAGCAGTCTCTTCACAGCTGACCTTGTAAGGTTGAGAAAGCAGTTGGAAGCACTCTAAATCTGTTCTATCAAGATCACTGTTGTAGTTGCCTGTTTCCTCATAATAGTGTTTTGTGACCTTTGTAATCATGATGCAGATCTTTTCTGAATGAATGCTAAACTTAAGAGATGAAATGCAAGCATAAACTGCAGCAATATTAATAGGTTTGGAATTTCATAAATAATTCTCACTCCTGTCCAAGGCAAGTGAGATTGTGGGGTACTATTCTTCTGTTTCTTATCAGTTCAGTCTTTGTTATCATAGTCATCATTCAGAGGCTGGCAGAACTGAGACCAGAAGCTCAGTGGATTGTTGACTGATCATGATTGCTAAGTCAATACCCCTGTCAATTGGCACGAGGAGAACATGAGGTAGTTTTTTCTCCTACCATAGAATAGGAAGTGATTTGTATGTCCTGTCATATGCCTTGACTCTCTAAAGATCTGCTGGAGAAGTCACGTGCAATTCGCCAGGCCAAAGAGGAGAGAACCTTCCACATCTTTTACTACCTGCTCTCTGGGGCAGGGGAGCATTTGAAGAGTAAGTATGATTGTGTTGTGATGAGGGAATCCCATAATTCCAGCAACAGAAGGTTCCAGACAGTTGTAGACTAGGACCTGTTCCTTCATAGTTCCTTGTCTCTGCCTTTTAGATATGGTCAGTTCTCCTCTCTCATGCACTCATACATCCATCTGCCCTCCCCCTGCACTTCTCAGTTCCTGGAAACTTGCTTCTCTGGTTCCTTCCTGCTCTTGTCTCCTTGCCAGCAATGAATCTACGCCCTTCCTTATCTAAATCACTGTCCCGTGTTTAGTCTAGTCTTGCATGAGGTAAACCATTCCAGTGCAAGAATGGTCCTGCTGTGATGTACTCAGCATGTAAACTGAGTGGAGCAAATCTGCAAGCCCCTAAGCAGCTCTAGCAGTCTGGGATCCCAGCTCACCTTCCTTTAATACCTCAGTTTAGTAATCAGAGTCTGTGTTGTGCAAGAGCTGCAAATTGATCTGCAAGAATGACACAAGGGGAGGACTTTCTCATAGTTGCTACTGTTTCAAGTGTTGTATATTAACTTTCATCTGACTTGAAACAAATAAGGTATCTGAAATTAAAGGCAAATTTACTTTCAAGTTAATCCCTACTTTTTATAGACTTAGGTCATAATGATGAGTGACACTGCTTTGGTGGAGTAGTCCAGAGGAATGAATAGCAAGAAACAAGGCAAAAAAACTCTGTTTTTTTCTAAAATACATTAAATGTTCAGCCTGCAGTAAAACTGGGCTTAATCCCAGATTAATCCAGGACCTGGTAGCATGTGCAAATCAGAAATTTGGTATTGGTGGTAGCTTGTTGTCTGTTAAAAAAAAACAAACCTTAGTTACTTCTTTCTCAATTCTTTCCTAAGATGACCTGCTGCTGGAGCCTTACAACAAATACCGTTTCCTTTCCAATGGGCATGTTACAATCCCGGGTCAGCAAGACAAAGACATGTTTCAGGAGACCATGGAGGCAATGAAGATCATGGGCATCCCAGATGAAGAACAGATAGGTATGAATATGCAAGGAATAAAAGAGGGAATAGATCATGTCTCTACAGCTTTTTTGTTCTGAGGTTCAATTTTGTTTTGGTTTAGTTTGTTAGCTTTTTGTTTCGGGAGTTTTGTCGGTTTTTGTTTTGCTTGTGTCCATTCCTGCCCCCCTTGCCCCAAGTGAACAGTGTGCAAGTAATAAAATTTAGTGGCTTTGCAGTGACCTACCTCAGGATCTATAAGCACAGTTCCAGTTTATACAGTTAACTTTAGAAGTCAAGCAGCTAATGAAAACATGCTTCTGCTTGCTGTTTTTGTTCCCAGTCTGAGGACTGTATACCCAGTTTATGGAAAACACATCCAAGATACAAGAATCCCCTCATTCTCTTATGCAGTGCATAGCTTGTGTGCCACCCCATCCCTAAGCAGCAGCTTTAAAATATCTAATCCAACCACTGCTGGATTAGCCCTTTGAGAATGGGCTGGTCATAGTGCCTTTCTTTCCAGCTTAACAGTGAACTGCTGATCAGAAATTAATATTGTCTGATTCTGGGAGCACAGTAGCATGGCAGTGAAAATAAAATTGCATGCAGCCAGCACAAAGTGCCGTGATGTGTGTTCACCAGAGCTCTGTGCTCTCTCCTTCGTGATCTGCCTCACTGGTTGGGAATCAGTGTTCTGCAAAATCTCACTTTTGAAATGTATATGGTCTTCCAAAACTAGGACTGTTATTCTCTACACTGAAACAAGCAAACATCTGTTGTGGTTTGAGGTCACCACCTCCTCTGCTGGAGGCTGCAGCTCTTGTGGCTGTGGGGAATATGTGCCTGTGCCTTATATGCTGCTCTTTACAGTCCAACCTGCTATCAATCCATGCTGTTGTTATCCACAGTTTAATACATTTCTTGATATCCTGAATCATCTGAGACTGAAACTGCTATATGGTGGTGAAGAGAAATTTGCCTAAACCAAATAAAAGAAATGGCAGCCTAATTCACTGTCAGGATGTCCTGCTATGCTCAGTTTTTTGAGTTAAGTTTTTTAATCTATGCTCTGTGGGATGTCTTTGCTGTCACATAGGTGAGCTGTTGGCTCCAGGCACTACAGCAAAAATAGCTTTAATGTTTTACACTTGCTGAGGAGCCTGTTCCAGTGCCCTTTTTCCAATATCCAGCCTAAACCTCCCCTGACATAGCATCATGCTGTTCCCTTGAGTCCTGTCATTGGTCACCAGAGAGATGGGTGCCTGGCCCTCCACCTCCCCTTGTGAGGAAGCTGTAGGCTGCTAGGAGGTCACCCCTTGGCCTTCTCTTCTCCAGGCTGAACAAGCCAAGTGACCTCAGCAGCTCCTCGTATGGCTTCCCCTTGACCCATCAGCATCTTCATAGCCATCCTTTGGACACTCCCTAGTAGCTTTATGTCTTTCTTGTATTGTGGTACCCAAAATTGCACCAGGACTTGAGGTGAGTCTGCACCAGCGCAGAGTGACAATCACAAACATGTATTTCTTTTCTGTTACTCCTAATATACCATATATGGAGCCTTTGTTCACTCTCTTATCAAGAGGATATTGTCTTAAATCTTTTTGTGACAGTGTTGTGGTTTAACTCCAGTGAGCAACTAAACCCCACATGGCTGCTCACTCACTTCTGCCCAGTGGGATGGGAGAGAGAATCAAAATAGTAAAAGTGAGAAAACTCAGGGATCAAGATAAAGACAGTTTAACAGGCATAGCAAAAGCTGCACATGCAAGTGAAGCAAAGCAAAACAAGGAATTCATTCACCACTTCCCAGGGACAGGCAGATGTTCAGCCATGCCCAGGAAAGCAGAACTCCATCACACATAACAGTGACTTGGGAAGACAAATGTCATCACTCCCAACGTCTCCCCCTTCCTTCTTCCCTCAGCTTTATATGCTGGGCATGATGCCATGTGGTATGGAATATCCCTTGGGTCAGTTGTGGTCTGCTGTCCTGGCTCTGTGCTTTCCCAAGTTCATGTGCACCCCCAGCCTCGTCGCTGGTGGGATGAAGCATGAAAAGGCCTTGACTCTGTGTAAGCACTGCTCAGCAGTAACTAAAACACCCCTGTGCTGTAAACACTTGTTTCCAGCACATATCCAAAACACAGCCCCATAACAACTACGGAGTAGAAAATTAACTCTGCCTCAGCCAAAATCAGCATAAGGAGATAGAAACTGGGGGACAAAAAAAATCTGTGTTGAGATCCCCTTCGCAAATGACTGGCAGTTTACTTTGCTCAAGGCAAGTGGAAACTACTGTGCAATGAGCTTTGATTGATACACAGTGAAAATTTGAATTGATACTGTGGCATTGAAAACTGTCTTCCATGTCTTGGCGTCTGATGTTGCTTTTTTGACATGCATCAGTTGAAGAGTATGAATGTATCATTAGCAATGGGGTGGGGTGCCTCAGCATATAATTAGTAATAGTTACGGTACAGGCACTTTCGCCCACATCCTGCTGCCTTCCATATGTCTGTAAGGACTACAGATCTTGGGTCAGGGAACTGAAAGTGTTATAGGGTTAAAGAAACAAAATCTTCTTTAGTTGGATTGTACTCTTAACTGTCTCTTTCCTTTGTTCAACAGTAATCATTGAGGAAAATGGAGTATTGAATTCATTGAGCGAGTTTTGACCCTCAAACAGAGAACAAATATTTTATTAAAAAAGACAGATGTAGGTGGTGCTTTACCCTTAGTCTTGTCTCTCACTGTCTTATAGTGATGTTGAGAATGGGCGGATTTCTAGGTTGTGTAGTCTTGCATAGGAGGGACAAGGCAAGTCCTTTGTCCTGAATGGGAGTCATTTAGAGGAATTGCCTCTGGTCTTTTTTCCCAAACTTCGCAAGGATTTTAGAGATGCTGAGATTGGCCTCTTAACCATGTCAGGAAAGGTAACTGAGTCATATCAGGGCTGTTGGTGATGTCTGACACTAAGCTATTATTATTCTTATTTTAAAAGGTCTGCTGAAGGTTATCTCAGGTGTTCTTCAACTTGGCAACATAGTCTTCAAGAAGGAGCGTAATACAGACCAAGCCTCTATGCCAGACAATACAGGTAATCAATCTCCTCCCCCCCCCACCAAAGAAAAGTGCAGAAAAAAGGCCACAGGAAGTTCTTGCAAGTAGGAAGAATGTATTACAGTGTGTATGGAATGCTGTTTTTCTTTGAGGTGAATTATTTGTCAAAGGAGCTGGCGTGCTCCATACAAATACATGCTGTTCTGCCAGGCGTGTGTTTGCAGCCACCCACGGGCAGGAATGTGGCACTGTCCTTGTGTCAGGGCTAGGCAGGAAGCACACGTGATGAACAGATGAAAAGGATTACTCTACTGGAATATGTAGTGTGTGCTTTAAACAAGCTAGAATAATTGCTCCTTCAAACCTGTGTTATCAGATTTTAGGGAATGTTCTTTGCTGACTTTGTGTAGGTCATCTTTAAGAGTAAGGTGGTGGATAGTTTTATGGTGGGTGTAAAGTATGTGTACATATTTCAATTGCACTGCCCATTGTTGAATGTGTAAATAGTGCCATGTTTCACGTGATAGAAGAGTATTTGTTGGAAGATTTAACTCTTAGACCTTCATTGTAGATGTACTGCAGAAATGCAAAAGGTTGCTAATTTATCACTAAGTGAGACTTTTTTGACCATTATTATTGAAAATATGCTCTAAATGGCATTTTAGGGAGGAGAGTAAACCATTTGGGTTTTGGATCTTGAATATATTGAAATAGAATTGCCTCAAAGGCAGATCAATAGATGAACACAGAACAATTAGCTAGATTAAGAAATACATTATTTGATGTATTTTAAATTGATTACAGACAGTGAACTTTCTAAAGCTTCTGTGTTACGACTTAAAAGTATGAGGTTATTGCTTCAAATCTACTCCAGTGGCTTCTGGAGAAACTCAACCTGTAGTATGGGTTGCAAGAGGGTTTTCTTGGATTTTTTTGGTTAGGAAGATACTTTGTCTCAGCAACCTGTTCTTCATTTAACATTTTTTGTAAGCTGTTTGCTGACTTTTCTAAAGACAGTTGTGGCAGTGTTTTTCTCTTGTTTTCTGTGAGAAAAACAGAATAATACTAATCTTTGTTTCTTCTTACCATTTTTAGCTGCTCAGAAGGTGTCTCACCTTTTGGGTATCAATGTGACAGATTTCACTAGAGGTATCCTGACTCCTCGCATCAAAGTTGGACGAGATTATGTCCAGAAAGCTCAGACCAAAGAGCAGGTAGGCATTTTCTAAAAATAAATGAGTACTTGGTCTCTAATCTTACTGCTGCAAAGCTAAGGAATGTATTAGAGATTTCTGTAGTGTTTATTAACCATCTTTATGATTGCAGTGTGTGGCAAGCACACTTGAATAATGTAGCATATATATTGCTTCTAATACTTACTCATTTGATCTGTATAAAAATAGTCCCATAGCACTTTTTCTCATCTGAAAAAAAAAAAAAATAGAACTCAAGTCCCCTAATTTTGGTGACTGGCTGTCGCTGGGGAGTAAGTAGTTTCAATGTGGTGTGCAAGGGTGACATTTTCAAGTTGATATAATACAGAAAGCACTATTTTTGAGTAGATCAGCTACCAAGATAGAAGAATTTGCTGCTCATGAAATTGAGCAATTGAAATTGATTGGAAATGCTCCTGGCTGTGCTCTAAATGAAACCTGACCTAGGAGCTAGTGGTCTGCTTAAACTCAGCAAACCCTGTGCTTACTCAGTGCCTGGCTTCTTTATGAACACATTGTTATTCTCTGCACAAGAAACATGGCCCAGTAAGGTGGAAGGGAATGGGGAGAGATTGAAGTCTAGAAAAAGTCACACGGTGCCCTTCCATGCTGCTTTTTCATTTTGATGTTTAATTTCTTACTACACATAATATTTGTGTCAAACATAGGTAAGGTAGTGGCAGAGTGGGATTTGGCTTCACAAATCTGAAATTACGAAAGAATTTATTTTATTTATATAATATATATTTATTATATATTAAAAGAATACATTCTTTCCTTTGGGCCTATGAAACATAACATGTTTCTGCAGTCTTTGGAGGTGACGGGGCATAGTGTTTCTTTCTTTACTATCAGCTTTTGGCTTCTCCAACAGGCAAGATCCTGAAATTTGGTTTTGACACACTAATTTAGAGACAAATTCTTTGCTCTTGTATATGGAGTGTCACTATGCTATCTACTTTCCACTGGGAATAAGCTCTGTTCATAAGAATAAGCCTTGTTCAGTGGTTCAGATTTTGGTGGTGGAGAGAAAAATCTCAGACTACAGAAGGGCCGCTAGATCCTACTAGCAGCCTACAGTGTAATCTGTGCCTTTCTTTGGTTTGTAATACAACTCCTGATGTTTATCTGTTTGCTCTTCAGGCTGATTTTGCCATTGAGGCACTGGCTAAAGCCACCTACGAGCGGATGTTCCGGTGGCTGGTTATGCGCATCAACAAGGCTTTGGATAAGACCAAGAGACAGGGTGCATCCTTCATTGGAATCCTTGACATTGCTGGCTTTGAGATTTTTGAGGTGAGGAGATGGGAGGTCCTTGCACTCAGCACAGTTTGATATGGAAGCAGAGACTGCGGAAGGAAATAGCTTTACAACTGGAAAATAACACAGTTTTTGAAAGGATGTGTAGCCCACAATAAAGGGGAATCAGCATCAAAACTCATACAAAATAAGTGTAGGAGAGGAAGAGCTGAAGGAAAGTTGAGGGAGAGAGAGCAAGTGGGAGTTCCTTCTCTAGGTGACAGTGAACTGTTAGGCCAAACCTTTATGTGATTCTCTGAAACAATGTAGTTTGCATTATAATCTGAAACAACCATAGACTGCCATCAGAAAATAAGTGTTCTGCCATTATCCCAGCCAGGCAGCTCCTGTCAACCCGTGTAACGCTAGATCTAGCTCTTGTACAGGTGGAAAATGAATTGCACCGATTTATTTATGAAATGGAAAACTGAGATGCAGAAAGTTGATTTTTTTTTTCTTCTCTTTGGGTTTGGTTTTTTTTGGTTGGTTGCTTGCTTTTGGGACTTCTTTTTGGTTTTTTTTTTTTTTTATTTGATTCCTGCCCCCTTCACCCTCTCTGGTGTACCTTTGGCTTCATGTTTGCTGGATCTCATGAAAAGGAGAGGAGCTGAAATAACTTGGTTAGGAATTACTGAAATGTGGAGAAAGTAGAACAGGACCACTCTCTTTAGAAGCTGCATTATGTTTTGTGTGATCAAATGTAAAAGTGCACTGCGGGTTATTAACCTCGTCATTACTGTTTGAAGAAATATGGAGATGTTTAAAAAATTTCCTTCACTTTCCTTGCTCTGATTTTATACAAGGATTAAAAGGGGGCTTTCCAGTCCACACTTTTAGGAATTTGTCTTCTGGCTTCTGTTGCCTCTTCATATGAAGAGGACTTGTTGGCTCTGCATTTGTGAGAAAAGAAGAGTCTTTTCTGTTCCCGGGTTAAGTAGCTGCAGTAATTCTTCTGCTGTTTATAACTAAACATTTTTGCAAAGTGTGAGAAACAATGTGTATGAACTTCCCTGGGGATTGCAGCAGTGTGTGATGGCACGTGACAGGACAGGCAGTTTGTATCCAAAGGGATTACTGACAATAGACTGTCTGCCCCACACCAGTTTAGATTCCTGAGCTACAGATATAATCTCTTGTGCTAGGATAATAGTAGGTATGTCTTCACAAGCAGTGGCTCAAACACCTTTCTACTTTTTTCTTCATTAGCTGAACTCCTTTGAGCAGTTGTGTATTAACTACACAAATGAAAAGTTGCAGCAGCTCTTTAACCACACCATGTTCATTCTGGAGCAAGAGGAGTACCAGAGGGAGGGCATAGAGTGGAATTTCATTGACTTTGGCCTGGATCTGCAGCCCTGCATTGACCTCATAGAGAAGCCGGTAAGTTTGTTGTTTCACCATTGAGCAGCAGGAAATGACTGCACTGATTTTGTCATTGAGCTCATCACTTCTGCCTGTAGATTGGAAACTGAACTTCTAGCTTTTGTAATCCTCTACTGACACTGTAATGTGATTAGAAGCAGAAGTGGACAGTTTCTTCTTTGTCTGAAAGTGTGTCACCAATAAGGCTGTTACTATCAGTTCTGTAGGAAACACTGCATGAAAATAGATCTAATAAACCACTTTTTCCTCTCACTAAATTGTCCTCATTTGTGTAGGCCTGCATGGTGCTAGATGTGTGTGTAGCTTACCATAAGTAGCATGAATTTCCTTACTTAACTATGGGTGTGATGAGAAGCTGTGAATATCTGTTGCTTTCATTCTGCTCAAAGTTGGAAATTGATAAATTTCATAGTAGATGTTCCAATAGTAAGGACTAGTTTGTGAAACCTTCTGCTATGGCCTTCTGTATTTAGACATCTGGATATATTTAGAGACTCATGTGATAATGTTCCTTCTATTACAAAATATTTTTCCATAAAAAACAGCCTAGACAAATGTCACTGAAGAGACCTCATAAAAATTATCAGAATTCAGATGAGGATGTTGAAGAACTAGTAACAATTTCTATTACAATGGAAGTAGTTAAACTGATACCACACAACAGGTGAATGTGATTTGGATCAGGCTTAAGTATCCCTTTTTTTCTCCTCCTCTAGACATCTAAAGGTGTTATTCATTGGTGTAGTTATGTATTTAATGATGTTTTGATGTTTCCCTTCTTTAAGGCTGGGCCTCCTGGTATACTGGCCCTGCTGGATGAAGAGTGCTGGTTCCCAAAAGCAACAGACAAAAGCTTTGTGGAAAAAGTTGTTCAAGAACAAGGCACCCACCCCAAATTTCAGAAGCCAAAACAGCTGAAAGACAAAGCTGACTTCTGTATCATACATTATGCTGGCAAGGTAAAGAAGTAATAATTAAAGTGTGAATGTTGGAATGCTGTGTTTTTTAATTCATAACTACTGCTTCCTAGAAATGGCTACTTAGCAAAATGGTTGCCTATGGGAAACCATCAGAAGATTTCATGGAAGTGTTTCATTGCAGTGGACCTTACAGGACCTAAGGAGATGTGCCTGAAAGTTGTGTATATATATTTCAAGATATGTCAAACTGTCAGCAATTTATAATTGTTCTCTGTGACTTGGTGAGGTTGGAGGTACTTCTCAGAAACCTGCACCAAGATTTCATCATCAAAAATGAAAATGTGGTTGTTTTTTGTGTTACAATCTGGATGGTACAACCTAGCATTGCAAATCCATTCCCTTTACTGACAGAACAGCACATGCAGCTGTTTCCAAGGGTTTGAAAATCATAGGTATGCTTACATAGCTGGCAAATCCAAGGATAATTAGATAATCTGTTGTTGATTGGGCAAATCTCAGTGATACTTTTATAGACTGCACCAGATGTTGTTGGATCTTGGGCTGCAGAAAATCACCCACCAAGCTTCTTGATGTGTTTGTCTTGTCCAGGTGGATTATAAGGCAGATGAATGGCTGATGAAGAACATGGATCCACTGAATGATAACATTGCTACTCTTCTCCACCAGTCATCGGATAAGTTTGTGTCTGAGCTGTGGAAAGATGGTATGTAATTAAACTTAATTTCATTTGTTTTCTCTGGTTTTGTGTGAAAGAGTTTGTTTGATCATCAGAATTCTGTGATGAGCTGTGTTGCTTTTTTCTCCTGAAGATTAAGCCACCAAGATGAGTACTATCTGGAACATCCTTTGCTTAGATCATGGTATTTCATTAAAAGTTCACTGTAACTCAAGAGAAAGGATCACTTGCTTCAACTTATGTTTAGCTTGCTGCATATATAGCAATTATGTCTCAAAGTGAAGAATGCCAGGATAAAATAGGAATGTGCCGTTATGAGCCAGCAGCTTCCATGGTTGCAACACTCAAGATCTGAGGTGGAATCTATGTTTTCAGTCCTGCAACTAAGTGTGCCCTTTCTGCAGTGTTTTTCAGTATTTTACTCTTTCTTCTCTGGGTTTATCTGCTTTTGAGTCTTACTGTTACTGTCACTTTCTGTGGTAGGTTTTCTTTGACGTCTCTGTCTGTTGCAGAGATGCAGAAGGTTCAGAGAGCCTATTTCTATCAACACTTTCCTATTCTTCATCTAGAACCAGGTGACTGAGAAACCCAGCTGTCGTGTCATGTGTGTGATGCATCCTAGAGCCATGCAAGAAATGCTTCCGTTAACTTCTCTTTGTCCCTTTGTCATACCTGCCTGTCTTTCTTGTTCATTTCCTCTGCTTTGTGCTAGTAGCTCCTCATGGACTTTGAAAACAAAATAAAACTCACCTTGAAAGTGGATACAACAAAAATATAGACACATGCAGGTGCTGAAAGTTGCTCTTGCAAGACTTGGATAGGAACAGCTAAAAGCAAACTGCTGACAACTGTTTGAATGTAGAGCTAGCAAAGGTGTATTTCTTGCAAGATTGGAAGGGAGATTTCCAAGACCACGTAGAAACTGAAATCCAGTTTAACACTGGTTTTAGTATTGAGATTTCACCTCAGCAGCTGATCATTTAAAAGAAAGTTTGGCAAAGGAACCTGTACTGGGTAAAAAATGGCCATCAGCAAGTTGTGCCTAGCAAGGCCTTTGCTGTGTGAGGCTCCTTTTGGACTTGAAATGTTGACTGACTATACCTTACCAGTTTTCATTTATTGTTCTTAGCTGGATCTTCTGTTGCAAGTGACTGTCCTTTTTGTTATCTTGATGCAGATTGCAGGGCTCAAGATTTTTAAGAGGATTGTTACAGGCACAGTCTGGGACACACTTCTGTGGATTCCCTGTGATGTCATCTAGTAACATAACCTTCTTTTCTTTCTGATAAGACAACCTTGACCCTATTCTAACAGCTGCTCTAGAAGTGAGCAGTTCTAAACTAATACTAGGTGTAAATCAGAATATACTTTCTTGTTTATTCTTTTTTAGGGGTGTCTCTTAGCAGTTTGGTTTTTTATTTTTTTTAACCAGAAGATAGTGCAGCACAATCTGGTGTATTTTCTGAAGTGAAGATTGGGAGCCTGAGTGGAGGCATCAGCCAATCATTAAGGATAGTGAAGAGTACCTTGAAGCCCTTAATAAAATTGTACTGGAGGTGTGGAAATTTATGGTGTTACAGTTAACTTTTGTTGGATGGGTGAAATTTTATCTTCATGTAGAAGAGCAACGGGAAAAAGTAATGCTTTAGTTTCTTCTCACCCCTGCTGCTATCAGATCTAGCTGACTTCTGTTGAGGGGGAAAAGGAAAAAGGGTCTCTGGAGTCCATCCATCAAGGTGATGGTTTCATCAATGCTTGGATGTCACTGTGGCATAGTGGAGAAACTGTTGGGGCAGGGAGTTCTGACTTTCTCCTAGTGCTGCTGTTCATGTCTGTCTTAGAATACTTGTACTCCAAAAATAACTCAAACAGTGGTATCTTGAGGTTTGGATTTTGTCATGCTTTTTACCATGTTTGTTCAATTTACAAGTAGATACGACTTTTCTGATCACTGGTCGTGACTGTCCTGCCTGTAATGCAAGAGTGAAGCTGGGCTTTTTCTCTATTTGTGGCCCCTTCTGGACAAGAGCTAACTAAGAGTTGACTCTGCTGGGCTAGCAGCTAGAACTCTTGGTTTGTTGTTTTTCATTCTAAGCTAAGCAAGTAGAAGCGTCTGACACGCACTTCTAGATTGCTCTTCCAGAGCTGCCATCCAGGGCATCAGTAGAATATGTTTGGGACTAAGTTTGATTCCATCACTCAAACTTCCTGTAGTGAGCTGATGCTTTTCCTTCCTGCTCCTATCCCTGCACAAATTCTGTACAGGAGTCGACATCTGTGTAGAGATGAAGCAAAAAGGATCCTGCAGCTCCTCTCATTTATCCTGTTTTACCCAGATGTTCTTTGTATGTTTCAATGCTTCCTTTGTTTGTGGGAGAATTATAATGCTTTTTCCTGTGCTCTCTCTAGTGGACCGTATTGTTGGGCTGGATCAGGTAGCTGGTATGTCAGACACAGCATTGCCAGGGGCCTTTAAAACCAGGAAGGGAATGTTCCGAACTGTGGGACAGCTCTACAAGGAACAGCTGGCTAAACTGATGGCTACCTTGAGGAACACCAACCCCAACTTCGTCCGCTGCATTATCCCCAACCATGAGAAAAAGGTAAAGACAGCTACAACAGCACAGCCCATGCATCCTTACATGGGCCTCCTGGGCTGTGTGACTGGGTTGATCTCTTTTGTCAGGTTTTGCAAGAAATCTTGAAGAGGTCCTGTTTTCTCAGGGTATCTTTTTAAGGTCATCCTAAATAGCTTTATGCATACTAAAATTCTGGAGACTGATCTTTGCAGTACTTAGGGTGGCATAAAAGCTTTCCATTGCTTCAAACTGGAAAAGAGATAGCTGGCTGCTTTACTAAAAGAAGAGGGCACATGAATAAGTTCTGTTTGTAAAAGCTTTGTGGTATTAATGAAATATACATTTTCCTCACTAGGCTGGAAAACTAGACCCCCACTTGGTCCTCGACCAGCTTCGCTGCAATGGAGTGCTGGAGGGAATCCGTATTTGTCGTCAAGGTTTCCCCAACAGAGTTGTATTCCAGGAATTCAGGCAGAGGTGAGCCCTAGAAAAGATTCTGAAGCAGTCTTTACCATAGCAAAGTTAAGAACATAAGTACAAAAATGGAAGTCTTTTATTGCAACTAGATTGCCAGTTTTTCAAAGATGACGCATCTATACATTGATATTCCATGGCACAAAGCCTCCCAGAAGCATCTTTGATTTCTCTAGTAAGGTTGTAGTTCAGTTGAGGCATAGAGGACCCTGTCCAAGACTGTTGCTTTATACTCTGCTTTCTGGAGATGCAGGTTTTTTCTGAAAAACTGTTGAACTCATAATGACATAGAAATGCATACTGATTTCTTTCATTTTGTTTTCAAATATATTTGTGTAACTGGTCTGATGCTTTCTCATTTTCAGATATGAAATCTTAACTCCAAATGCAATTCCCAAAGGATTTATGGATGGAAAACAGGCTTGCGTGCTGATGGTAAAACATCCAGAAACTCTACTTGAATAGAATAAATTTTATGGGGGTGTGGTTTAAAAGTTGGAGTTGTGCATGCTAAATATAACTTGTACACTCAGACCAAAATTCCAAAGTCAAATGTTTTGTCTGAGAGAAGGGTGCAAAAAACTTTCTCTTGGCTTCATGGTTGGAGGCTTTTGTCTAGCATGAGGTTCAATAATCCTAGGCAAAGAGGCTCTTTCTATTTCCACAGATACATACACTTTGAGATGCCAGCAGTATTCACAGTATTCATAGAATCAAAATGCTTAGAAGCACTAATGTTATCTTTAGCACATGCTTTAAGTATAAGCTTCAATAAACTTTTTGTAAGGGCCTGCTGTTGATAAATTCTTTCAGCGAAGGCTCCAATTAATTTCTGTAGAACTGCCTGCTTCAAAGGGAAAGCTTTGGCTCTAGCTTGATGACTAGGCTTGAATTGAACTTGGCTGTAAGGGATTCCCTCTTTTTCTGTCTTAGGGGAGTATAGCTTATTCTTCTTAACTAATATAAACATTGATACCAAATCCTTGGAAGGTTGGGTTGGGATGTCTTTTTTGACAAAGATTAGGACTGAGAAGAAGTAAATAGGAAGGATCAACAGATGTGTTTCCTCTAGGAATTTCCTCACAGCATGTTTGTATTCTGAGTACTTGATGTGATAGCATTAAACAGTGCTTTGTGTTGTATTTTCTGTCTCTGTTTACCTCCATTTGATGTGTGCTTGGCTGAGCTCTGGCTCCTCTAATTGGGACAGGACAGGACTTTATTGGGAGTTAACAACTTTGGCCTGAGTGGCTCATTGTAGAGAAGGGATGTCTTACAGCCACGAGACACAAATATGTTTTGGGATGTTTCACATGAAGCGGTCTTTGCAGGGCACGAATTCTTCTCTCTCTCTTTTTAGATCAAAGCACTGGAGCTGGATTCCAACCTTTACAGAATTGGACAGAGCAAAGTGTTTTTCAGAGCTGGAGTCCTTGCTCATCTTGAAGAAGAGAGAGACCTGAAGATCACAGATGTCATTATTGGATTCCAAGCATGTTGCAGAGGCTACCTGGCCAGAAAGTAAGTACCACAATTTTTGAAGTATATCATAAATGTGTATTTCTCCCATTCAGGTATGAGTTTATTTTCAAAAGAAGAAATTATTGTTATTATAGCTAGATTTTTTTTTTGTCAGAAAGGCCATGATTTATTTTTTTGTATATAACAGTTTTGGTGGTCTTTTAGGGTTTTTTCATCTTTGTAATGCCAGACTTGTGAAACCTGCAAGAATCTCTATGCTGTATCCCAGAAGCTTCCTGAGCAGTAAAGTCTTTTGCTCTCCATAAGAGTACTATAGAGAGACCAGGTTTTTGACAGAAGTGTTGCAAACTGCAAAGATGCAAATGAAGTCTTAGTACAGTACTGATCCAGGAAGTGTGTAGGGTTTCTCTTCAGCTATTAGGTAGGGCTGCAAATGGTCCAGTTCCAAGAACAAAAGTGGTGTCTGTCATTTTGGTGGGAAAAGACAGCTCTGTTTCAGATCTCCCTTTTTGGAAGGGAAGATATTGAAGTTTTTCCGATTAGAAGATATGAGGGATTTTTTTTTTTTTAATAGGAAATTGAATAAAGGAAAGAATAGCCACTCTTACCGGAGCAGGAGAAACTTGAAAAGCTAGAGAGAGTTCACTGGAAATCTTGCTGGTTTTTTTGAGGGGGAACTTTCTAAAGAAAAAAACACAGAAATGTCTAAAAGAGGGCTTGGTGGTGGGAACTGTGTGCTTCTCTGGGTTCCTTTTTCTGATCTGCACTTGCTTTGCAGAGCCTTTGCCAAGCGCCAGCAGCAGCTGACTGCCATGAAAGTGCTTCAGAGGAACTGTGCTGCCTATTTGAAACTGCGCAACTGGCAGTGGTGGAGGTTGTTCACCAAGGTAATGTTTTTCCCTCGGCAATTTTGACAGTTTGGTTGCAATTTCAGCTTCTCAGGTTGAACCAGAGCACAAAAATCACTCCCTCTGCAACTGGGCTGGCTTGCAACTACACCTTGATCCATGTAGGCAGAGAATCATGTATTTCGTAGCTGTGCATTGTGACTGCATAAACCAGATACAAGGCTGTATCCAAGTAATATTGTGGAAAAGCAGAAGCCATCTTTTAATGTTCTATGCCTAAGAAGAGTAAGGGGATCACTTGTTTGGTGGTGTGCCACTTCAAAGAGTCACTTGCACTGTGGCTAATCAATTTAACTAGGTAAAAATTATTATTGCAGGGGTAATTTGCCATCTCTTTGCCCAAGGTTGTAAGAGCAAAAGAAAAGCATTGAGGTCTGATCTTGATGTTATAATTGTATATACTTTGCCTTTAAAAAGACAATTAATATTTGAAGAAAATGTCTCTTTTCTAAATACATGGGATTTCTTGCTTTTTAAGAGTAGAGTTTACCCTTTTCTCCTTCCTGTGAAATCACTTCTAAGGGATTTTGATGGGGGAAGCATGGAGATGGGTGGTATTTGTTTCTTCACAGAATCATAGAACAGTTTGGGTTGGAAGGAACCTTTAAATGTCATCTAACCCATCCCCCCTGCAATGAACAGAGACATCTTCAACATCAGTTTGCTCAGAGCTCTATCCAACCTGTCCTTGAATGTTTCAAGGGTTTGGGCATCCATCCACCACCTCTCTGGAAAACATGTTCCAGTGTTTCACCACACTCATAAAAAATTTCTTCCTTATATCTGGTCTAAATCTACCCTGTTTTGTCACAACAAGCCTTCCTAAAAGGTTTGGCTCCATCTATTTTAGAAATCCCCTTTAGGTACTGACAGCTGCTCTAAGGTCTCCTCATAGCCTTCTTTTCTCCATGCTGAACAGCCCCAGCTCTCTCAGCCTTCATAGCAGAGGTGCTTCAGCCCTCTGATCATTTTTGAGACCCTCCTCTGGACCCACTCAAACAGGTCCATGTCTTTCCTGGGCTGAGGACCCCAGACCTGAGTGCAGCACTCCAAGTCTCAGCAGAGTAGAAGGGCAGAATCCTCACCTTTGCCCTGCTGGGCACACTGCTCTGGATGCAGCCCAGGATATATTTGGGTTTTTGGGCTGTGAGTGCACATTGCCAGCTCATGTCCAGTTTTTCTTCCACCAGAAACCTCCATGTTCTTCTCCACAGGGATGTTCTGAATCCCTTCATCTATCAGCCTATATTGATAACAGGGGATTGCCCTGACCTAAGTGCAGGACCTTGCACCTGACCTTGTTGAAACTCATAAGATTCCCATGGGCCCACTTGTCAAGCTTGTCCAGGTCCCTCTGGATGGTATCCCATCCCTCAGGTGTGTCAGCTGCAGCACTCAGAAAGTGTGCTATTGGCAGCGTACATGATATCTAGACCTGCATGATTTCCCCAGTGTTCACAACGAAACAATTGTTCAGTCCTTCAAATATGATACTTACCTAAACTGTTGTTTTATTCAATGCTTATCAAGTATGAGGGCATTTCTTCAAGTTTTCCTTGTTCCTTATAGACATCTCATTCCCTTGCTTTCCCTTTCAGGTGAAGCCCCTTCTGCAAGTAAGCAGACAGGAAGAGGAGATGATGGCCAAGGAAGAAGAACTAATAAAGGTCAAGGAGAAGCAGTTAGCTGCAGAAAATAGACTGAGTGAGATGGAGACCTTCCAGGCCCAGGTGAGTTTGCAAATCTGATGTGTAAAAGTTGTTCTCTCTCCACCTGTCCAACTGCTTGAGAGCACCTCCTTTGCTTTCTTGGTCTGATGGACAAGCTGCAGGATTCCAACTTGCTGAAACATGACTTGGCTGCCATTTTGCTCACTTTCTTTTGCCCTTCCTCCCAGCTCAGTTCCTCCAGCAGGTCATTTTGTACAGTGACTACCTATTTCCCTTCTGTAGCCATTTTTTGAAGAAAAGCCTCCTTTGGCTGAGTATTATGGCAAGCTGGTTGAATTCAGTCTTGTCATTAAGGGAATCCTTTCTGTTTGGATCACAGAAGGTGGGTGCAGGATTGTTTATTCATATTTCAAATGGATATGGTCTTGAGAAATTTGTGAATGATACAAATGTGGTTGCAGGACATGGTTTGCAGAGGAGAACATGCACTTAAAACTGTGTTTTGATATTTAGCTTTTGATTAACAGCAGGGGACTGCTGCAATGTTTAAAAATTTAACTATGAAACAGAGGAGCACAGAACTTCACTTAACACAGATTGCTAAGTGCTTTGGTAAATTGGAGCTTGTCTTATTTCTGGCTTTGCATCCCATGTAGTTAATGGCAGAGAAGATGCAGCTGCAGGAACAGTTGCAAGCAGAAACTGAACTCTGTGCTGAAGCTGAGGAGATCAGAGCTCGCCTGACAGCCAAGAAGCAAGAACTGGAAGAGATTTGTCATGACCTGGAAGCAAGGGTGGAGGAAGAGGAAGAACGGTGTCAACATCTTCAGGCTGAAAAGAAGAAAATGCAGCAGAACATTCAGGTAATGCCTTAGGAATGTTGTCTCTTGTCAGTAAAGAGGATTGTAAGGGTTAGAGTGGTTCTTTTGCCTCATCTTGGAGGGAAATGAAAGAGAGAATGGGGAAAAAAAGGCATAGGAAAATCTATCTGTGGAAACAGCAATAGCATGCGGCCTGTTGAGCTTGAAGCATTCAGGCAGCCATCAGGAATGAGCTGTTCCATTATTGAAGGTGATGGCCACTTCTCAAATAATTAGAGAAGTGTTTGCTGTGTTTTAGGCATGGTAGTGTTCTTTGCAAAATAGCCTTGTTTCTAGCATTCTGCTAGAAAGCTTGGTGGTTGGGATGCAGTGTGTTGCATTAAGTCACAACAGAGATGTCAGTCTAGGACCCACTGATAATACCTTGAAGGAAGAATAAAGAAACCTTCTATCCTTGCATTGCTGCCATGCTGTTACATGAGTTGGTGAGTAGCACTGACAAATACCTTGCTTTTCTGTGGGTGTTGTGAAGGAACTAGAGGAACAGCTCGAGGAAGAGGAAAGCGCAAGGCAGAAGCTGCAGCTAGAAAAAGTGACCACAGAGGCCAAATTGAAGAAACTGGAAGAAGATGTGCTAGTTCTGGAAGATCAGAATCTCAAATTGGCTAAGGTAAGACTCATGCAGCTTATTCCACAAGCTAAAGATACACAAGTGTTTCTCTTGGAAAAAAATACCAAAGGCTGACCTTTTCCCTGTTACAGGGAAACTTAAAAATTAATTCAGTCTTGTCTTTGAGAATTCTGACCTGAATTTTTGAAATCATCTGCTTGCCTGTATTCTCAAAGTCAGTATTGTGTGATATTTAAATAACCTTCACTAAATGATGATCCATGAGCAAACATTTTCTGATACATTCTTATGCCAAACAGTATCAAGTTATTTTATAAACCAACTTCCCTTTCAGTTTTGATAGGGCTATCAAATGCAAATCTTTAATTTAAATTCAGATTTATATGAATACTGTCTGTGATCCTGAAAGGATTTCTTTCTTTCTGAGTTTCCTTGTAGCAGGAGTAGGCACTCATGACATTGACATTTCTAAGCACAGCCAACTCTGGAAAATTATCCTGTAATACCAGCAACTGTTTTGACACTGCCTTCTCAATTCTGCAGGAAAAGAAACTCTTGGAAGACAGAATGTCTGAATTTACAACAAACCTGACAGAGGAAGAGGAAAAATCTAAGAGTTTAGCCAAACTGAAGAATAAGCATGAGGCCATGATCACCGACCTTGAAGGTGGTTTTCGTTTTTTTTCTTTGTTTTTGTTAAAGATAGATCCTGCAAAGACCGTGCCTAATTAGTTTTAGGTAGTTTCTTGTTAAAATCTGTTGAACTTCAGTTTCATTTCTGAAAGAGTTTTAGTCCTCCCAAGTTTCTGAAGGGTTAAAAATTAGTCTATAGTGTGTAAGCTATTGATCTGTTTGATAGATCTGTGCACTGGCTGGCTGAAGGTTATGTGCCTTGTCAGCTGAGCCCTTGATCTAAATAAAAATCCTCTCCAAAGCAGCAGGCCAATGGAGAAGAGAGACTGGTTCTCTTTCTTCTCCTGCTGTGGAAGTGTCTCCACTTTTCTACTTCCAGCAGCATCCATCTGTCAGGGTTAGTGCTGTTTCTGATAGCCTGTTTGCACAAGTTCTTTGGGATTCTAGAAGGAGGCTCTTCTTCTGGGGACTGCCTGTTTAGTTTCAGTAAAGGGAGAGCAGACCTTGTGTTCAGCATCACTGAATGAGTGCTTATGCCTGCATGGTGTGAGACTGGCATTGTGTTTGCATTGTTACAGCAAACGTGGGGAAGGAGGTTTGTAAGGTGAGGTGAAGAAATTGCCCAGATGTATTTTGAGGACAAAGCATGGGGTAGTTGCCTGTATAGGTCCTGACAGAATGATGCAGTCCAGCTACAGTTTGGACAGTTGTATTATTAGGAAAGAAAGTATTGCTTAAATATTTTTCTGTGCTTGTACAATGCTTGTGGAGTGTGTGTCATCTGTATAACTTAACATGTCCCCATCTCCCTCAGAGCGCCTGCGACGCGAAGAAAAGCAAAGGCAAGAGTTGGAAAAGACTCGTCGGAAGCTTGAAGGGGACTCCAGTGATCTGCATGACCAGATTGCTGAGCTGCAGGCTCAGATTGCAGAACTCAAAATGCAGCTGGCCAAGAAGGAAGAGGAGCTGCAGGCAGCCTTAGCTAGGTGAGAACCTGACCTGCAGGGTTCAGGGACCACCAGGTTGGGAAGTGTTTCTTGTCTTGTGTCTCCTGGAATAGGGACTAAATATAGTCTGTGGATGTTGTATTTTAGCCTGTGGACTGTTAAAGGTCCATGCTCTCTGCATTAGATTTCTTTAGCTGCTGCTCACTGCCACATTCTCTGTACAGAACTAGACTGTGGATGCAATGGGCACTGCATGCCTTTCACTGGAGCAGTACTATTTCAGATGGGGTTAAAAAGTAGTGGCAACACACTGTCTCTCTGGTAGTTGCTGTATTCATCTATTCAGTAAAGTGTCCAATTTCCAATGTAAAATGGTGCTTTCTCTTCTGCTTTCTTCTGTTGTCAGTCTCTCTCTGTCCCCTTCTTTAAGGTGAGTAACTCTCCCAAGTATTGGGAAATAGAGCTTAGAATTTGTAGATCATATATGGATCAAAGTCTGAATATAATACTGTAGAGCTGACCAATACAAGCTTTTCTTGATTATTCTTGGTAGGACAGGTTGTTTTAATTTGTACATGGATTAAGTCTGGCTCTGACCAGAACCTTATATCAAACACAGAGTGGAAGAAGAGGCAGCTCAGAAGAACATGGCCCTGAAGAAGATCAGGGAACTCGAATCCCAGATCACTGAGCTGCAGGAAGACCTGGAGTCAGAGAGAGCATTCAGGAATAAAGCTGAAAAACAGAAGCGGGATCTGGGAGAAGAGCTGGAAGCATTGAAAACAGAGCTAGAAGACACACTAGATTCTACAGCTGCTCAGCAAGAGCTGAGGTAACTCCAACATGGAGCTGTGTTATCTTTATTTGATTTGGTTTTGACTGTTTTTAATAAATGCTGCCACATTCACTCTCTTACCATAGCAAGTCTTTACCTTCATCAGGGTAGGCTGGTTAGCAGCCTCAGTGACTACAGAAGGAGGTGGTGTGCAAGCTGTAGTCAAGACTGCATTACCTCACCTGATATAAGAAAATGGTTTGCTCCCTAACCAGAGTGTTAATGGTACCCCTAAAACATTCATACTTTAAGGCTGCTGATTCTTAGGCTGAAAGTAATGCTGCCAGCTTGCACTTTAGAAGGATGCAATGCTAAGTGCTAACTTTGGAAAGTGTCTTTATAGCCTGTAGGGCTAAAGAGATCGTGGCATTTTTCTGCATTAGAGATGCTGTTGGTGGATATACACCTCAGTTTGATTCCCACCTCAGCATCTAAAATAGAATTTGTGAATTCTGCAGGTCAAAGAGAGAACAAGAAGTAACGGTTTTGAAGAAGACCCTTGAAGATGAGGCAAAGACTCATGAGGCTCAAATCCAAGAGATGAGGCAGAAACATTCACAAGCTATTGAAGAGCTGGCAGAGCAGTTAGAACAAACCAAACGGGTAGGTGGAACAGAAAGCACACTGCCAGAGCAGTCAACCTCCCTGAAGTGACAGCTACAGAAGAGCACAAAGTGTCCATGATACTGATACATGTGTTGTTCTTCCCTTGGTAGATCATTTTTCTGGATGAAGCATGTATAAAGCTGTTTTCAATAGTGTTGTTCATTCTTTTTCCCCCATTAGGCATGTTATACTGCACAGCCAAGGCACTCTTTTCACTGCTAGTACTTGTTGACTTGTACAACCTTTAATTTGGAAATCTGATGGTGCTAGACTTTCTTCTGTATTGTTGTCTTCTCTGATTGTTAGATTGTCTTGTGCTTGTCAGGCTGTTCAAATAGTTTTTTTCTGTGTAAGAAATCTGCAGCTTAGCTGCTAATCATGCAACATTGGCTTGCTTGTTGGAAAAAACATGTACTCAGTGGAATATATGTACTCACTGGATCCTGCCATATCTAAAGTCTGTTTTCTGCTTTTTCTTTTCCTCCTCAGGTGAAAGCAAATCTTGAAAAAGCAAAACAAGCTCTGGAAAGTGAGAAGGTTGAACTGTCCAATGAGGTGAAGGCTCTCCTGCAGGGCAAGGGGGATGCTGAGCACAAGAGGAAAAAAGTGGATGCTCAGCTCCAAGAACTGCAGGTGAAATTTACAGAAGGTGAAAGAGTGAAGACTGAACTGGCTGAGAGGGTTAACAAATTGCAGGTGAGTGGCAGGGGTTTTCTTACCTTCAGCCCAGGGCTGCAGAGAAAAGGTTGTAGGGTGCTGTCTCCCCATTGCTCATGCAAAAATTTTGTTCCTCCTGAGGATAATGTTCCTACAAAGAGCAAATCCACAGTTTGCTTCCCAAGGACTGTGCAAACTCCTTAACTCATTGCCAGATCAGGGTATTTGGATTGATGTCACTTACCCTGAGCAGCCCTGAGAAGGTGGAATAACCAGTTGCTGTTTGAGTTTTGTAAAGCTCAAGGGGTCAGTGTGTCTGTGCCCACTGCAAGCAGGCAGTGGTTTGCACATCACAGTGAGCATTAGCTGCTGGAGCACCTGGAGTGGCACACACAGACTGGTGGTTGTGTAACTCAACGTGGAAGGCGGTGTCTTGAAGGTTTGTCATGTGGTTGATGGTAAGGAGCAGTGGCTCAAGGGTGATGTGGAAATTCAGGGGTTTCTCCTCCTTTCTTCAAAGGAGCAACAAATCCCTTTGAGTGACATAAAACCTTGTCTTTGGCCTTCTCCTTTATGGAGGGTTGTCATTAAAAGTTGAGTATTGCCAGGGTATGTACTATCTTTTGGAGGGGGAAAATGTCATTTTGAGACTCTAGACATAATCTGAAGTGGATAGTACAAAATAGAAGAGAGTTAATTTAATATAAGCTTTACAATTGCTTACCAGGCTGTCTAAAATCTCATATAGGCCTTAAAAAACTCCAAACCAACCAAAATCAGAAGGCTGTTCCAACGAAGGTGATGCCAAGTAAAAATCTCTTTTCAGCTTCTCGTTTTAATTCCTGGGAAGTGTGGAAATGAAGTATTCATTCCTTAAGAGATTATACACATGCCTCACTGTTGAGAGGTGTCTCAGTTTTCACTTTTGGATCTCATAGCTTCTCACCTCTTCCTGCCTTTGTTTGTGCTGATGCATTCAATAACTGATACTCTGATCTCTCCTTCAGGTCGAGTTGGACAATGTCACAGGTCTTCTGAACCAGTCTGACAGTAAATCAATCAAACTGGCAAAGGATTTCTCTGCTCTGGAATCACAGCTTCAGGATGCACAGGTGAGAGCTTCGGAAACCAAGACAACTGTGTGTCTGATATACAAAGTGTTAAAGTGAGAAATCATTCTGGATGCCATTAAGTAATGGTTATTCAACAATCCAGAGTATTTGGTGTGGATTTTTTTTTGGCTAAGGGGTTATATTGCATGATATGAGACCATTTCTACAGAAACAAGCTGGTTATCTTCCTCCTGTTTTATCAATATATGGAATATATGTGACTTTCTCTGTCTAGGATTTGGAAGTTCTTCTCTATCACTTTTCCACTTGAGAGCTCTTTAGTGCTAGAACTGACTAGAATGCTAGGTTCTTGTTTGAGATCTTTGTAGTCAAGTATTTGACATGGTTTTTGTGTGTGCACAGTGAGATTTCCAGTAAATTTGTCAAGTTAAGCAGAAAATTTTATTTCCCAGTAGATGTTGGGGAAGTGATAGAGTCAAATAATTTGGTATTTTTTTAGGAAATAAATCATCCTTAGTCTTATACTTTGGGATAAAACAACCATTTACAGTTAGTAGAATATGACTCTTGAGGTAAAGCATGGAGTACTAAGCAGGCTGGAAGGGAAAGGAAGAACACATCAAACCCCAGATGATGAGTAACAGTCACTGATGTTCTGTCTACTTACTACTCTTTAAAAAACACACTCACAGACAGGGCACATTACAAAAATTCTGCACTAGTTTGGAGATGGGTTAATCTTTACAGATCCTTCAGCTCAAGCACTGGCAGCATAAATCAGTCAATGTTATTGTGCCCTAAGCTGGTAAATGACCAGTGCTGTACAGTTCTGCTAAGAGCAACATTGTTTTTAACCATTCTAGAGCACTTGGGCCTGCTCTCTGTTTGTTCGGTACTGGAATATGAGAAAGACACATAGCAGAGTACAGTCCTGCTGTCATTGGGAAAGGTTTGAATACTTTGTGTGTTACTTGGAGGACTTGAGAAAGGACTGTGGAAAGAAAGCTTGTGTGGTAAGGCCTTGAGAAAGGCTTGTGTGGCAAGGAGCATACTTTAGTGATTAGAGTGTAGGAGAGAATAGGAGCCTTCTGAATGTTTAGTTTCTCTGCTGACTCACTGGAAGACAAGTATTTAAATTCTGTCTTCAGTTGTGTTATCTGTGAAATAAGTGGTGTGCTTAAACTCAACTTCAGAAGTACTCAGTTCTGGAGAGAGTGGATGAGGATTGTGAGCTTTCACAGCCAAGGAGCAGTGCTGAATTCCACTGGGGTGTTTCCTTTATAGGAGTTGCTTCAGGAGGAGACTCGCCTAAAACTGAGCCTCAGCACCAAGCTGAAGCAAATGGAGGATGAGAAAAATGCTTTCAAGGAGCAACTGGAAGAAGAGGAGGAAGCAAAGAGAAACCTGGAGAAACAGATCTCTATTCTTCAGCAACAGGTACAGAGTCTGCATCCCATAAACCACTGACTTTTGAGAGGAAGCATAAGTACATCTCTCTCGAGAGACGTAAAATTTAAATACAGAACTGACTTCCAGTAACACAACCTTTCCTGGGAAAGGGTGATCCTGTTCATTTGGGTGAGAGAAGAAATGAGGAGGTCTCCGATAATAATCGTATGAACTGTTTGTAGATTTCTATCCAAGAATTCCTTTGGGAATTCAGTCATACAGTATTGTCTGAGGGGGAAGTAGAACCTTCAGAAATGCTCAGAGTTTCTTACTTGAAAGTACTGAACTCCTGATGCCAGTACACTGTGTATAATGAATGTTTCCTGTGGTGTGGCTTCACCTCGCAATCTTCGTCCTTTAGGCAATAGATGCAAAGAAGAAGATGGACGATGGTCTGGGCTGCCTTGAGTCAGCAGAGGAAGCCAGGAAGAAGCTGCAGAAGGACTTGGAGGGCTTGAGCCAGCGCTATGAAGAGAAGATAGCTGCATATGACAAGCTGGAAAAAACAAAGACCCGCCTGCAGCAAGAGCTGGATGACCTCGCTGTGGATTTGGATCATCAGCGGCAGATTGTTTCCAACCTAGAGAAGAAACAGAAGAAGTTTGATCAGGTATGACTTCAGTCACAGGCATTCAGTAGGTGCATCTTATTGACAGGGCTGCTTTAAGATTATCTAAGCAATCCTGCTTGGAGAATGCATATTTATTTCTGAACTAAGGCAGAGCACGTAGAGTGGAGAAATAGCTTTAATAGAAGTAAATTAATTTTGTTCTATGAATAGGAAATTTAGTCATGATCTTTTCCCAAAGGGATAACATTTGTATCAAAACCAAGATTGAGTTTAAAGCGTTGTTTGCAGATCATCTCTGAGAGAAAGTTGAAAGTAATAGGTTGGAGGCCTAGGAAGTAAAGCCTTGTTTACTTGGGGTCATCACAGTTGGTAGAGATGGGATGGCGTGCTGCATTCTCTGAAGCTGCATTTTCTTGATTCCTTTTATCCATGGAAGAACACTATTAAGAAGGCCCCAATGAAAAGATGCATGTTTACCTTGTTAGCAATTGATCAATTTCTCAGAATACTGATGCTGTGCTGTTGTAGCTGTTGGCAGAGGAGAAGACCATCTCTGCCAAGTATGCAGAGGAACGGGACCGCGCTGAGGCAGAGGCCCGCGAGAAGGAGACCAAGGCCCTGTCCCTGGCCAGAGCCCTGGAAGAAGCCATTGAGCAGAAGGCTGAGCTGGAACGGGTCAATAAGCAGTTCCGTGCAGAGATGGAAGATCTAATGAGCTCGAAGGATGATGTTGGGAAAAGTGTAAGTGTGAAGTTAAACCGTCTGGGCAGGAGATGTCACACAGTTGATACTGTTACTTTCATACTGCAAAAAGCTTAGGCCAGTGGTAACACAGAGGAACGTTGTAGAGAATACCGGATACATTGTGAGTTTGTGAATGTTATGTTTGTGTTACATTAGTAAGTGGGAAAGATGTGTTGGCAGGGCCTGGGAATGACCCAAATGAGGTAGCTGGCAAGCTGAAAATTACCTGATATCTTTGTGGCAGAGATGAAGTCATGGTGTGCACCTGATACATAAAATATAACAATTAGCCTGGCAGTGCAAGATATTAACTCCAATATTTCAAGGCAAGAAATGTTAAGTTACTGAAGGAAAAGAATAAATTCACAGACTAAGAAGTATTTTCTTGAATTCTGTCAGGACCAGAGGTGTCCAGCTCTGATAAGTCTGCAGCAAGTCAGGACTGGGCTGACAAATGCTTTTCTCTTTCTCCCCACCATCACATATACATGACCAGAACTAACAGTAATTGTGGTTCAGACTGGCAGCTTGCGTCTGCCCTAATACAGGGGACAGATACAGTGTTCTTGTATCCTGTCTGCTGTGAGTGGGGTTGTTCTTAGCCATTTTTTGATATTAGGGTAGATAAAGTTGTCTGCAGACTTTGGGGAAACCTCACTGTGGTACTGTGTTGTAGGTCCATGAGCTGGAGAAAGCTAAGCGAGCCCTGGAGCAGCAGGTGGAGGAGATGAAGACTCAGCTGGAAGAGCTGGAGGATGAACTACAGGCCACAGAGGATGCCAAGCTGAGGCTAGAAGTGAACCAACAGGCTATGAAGGCACAGTTTGACCGGGACCTCCAGGCGCGTGATGAACAGAACGAAGAGAAGAAGAAGCAGCTGATCAGACAAGTAAGAGTTGCTCTGTAAATCCTTGATGTGTTCTGTATACAAAGGCACTTGTGTCCAGAGATGGTCAGACAGACAATGCCAATCCACAGATTGCTGTTAATGCTAATACTCCCGGCAGTGCTGCAAAGCTCTGAGAGACTTTCTCCCTTGTGTGCGGGATTGTTCCAATAGCCTTTGCCTGTCAAAGGAACCCGTGGGGCTTTATTAGTGAGGAATGTTAGCCCCATCCCCCTGCCAGGAAGAATGAAGACAAATCACATGCTTGCACTTATGCAGCATTTGAAAAGGGGAATGTGAAAAGTGGGTGTTGGGAAATGAAGGAGCTGAAATGCTGATCCTCTGTTCCTCCCCACAGGTTCGGGAGATGGAGGTGGAACTGGAAGATGAACGGAAACAGCGCTCCATGGCTGTGGCTGCTAGGAAGAAGCTGGAGATGGACCTGAAGGATTTGGAAAGCCATGTAGACACTGCTAACAAGAATCGTGAAGAGGCCATCAAGCAGCTCCGCAAACTGCAGGTGAAGTGCTGCAACTGCTTTAGCTGTCAGTGCAGGGCATTCACCTGGGAAACAGGATGCAAGATTTCACCTCTCCAGAGCAAAGCATCGGTGTCACAAGAGCAGCAGAACCATCTAATTCCAATCTGTCTGTTTAACTCCCTGGGAAACAAGCTGTAGGCAAAGTCCACTGTAGAGCTTGCCTCAGATCAATGTTTTTGGAAAGGATTACAGGGCTGCAAAGTTAGAGGACCTTAAGCCTTGTCCTGCCCCAAGATGGCTCTGTTGTGCTTTTTTAATTCTTCCAAGCAGTTGTCTGACCTGTTCTTAGGAAAAATGAAATCCTCTCTAGACTGTTCATTCCATTGCTTCACTAGAAAGCTTCCTGTACCGTCCCTTCCCCTCTCCATTTATCTGACAAAATGGTTTTTTTCTGCAAGTAAGCAGTCCTGTTTGCTTCCATTGATACTTATCCTTGTTACTTGTGAAATGCATAAAGGATGATTCCTTTTGTTTTTACAGCGGCCTTTTTGGTTGCTGAAGAATAATGAATCCCTATTTCCGTTTTCCATCTGTAAGACAAACAAACCACATTTCTTAATGTGAATGTTCTGAAATTCATCCATTTCTATTCTCCCTTTTCAGGCACAAATGAAGGATTACATGCGGGAATTGGAGGACACACGTACTTCTAGAGAAGAGATCTTGGCACAGGCCAAAGAAAACGAGAAGAAGCTGAAAAGCATGGAGGCAGAGATGATCCAGTTGCAGGAGGTAATGGGATGTGCATGCAAGTCAAGGGTTGGTTTGTTTTCTTTGGCCAAGAACTATATGTAGCAGTCTAAGCTGGAGTGTTTATTTCCTTTCTTTTGTACTTTTTGCTCTGCTCAAGTATGAGGTCCACTTCAAAATGCAGAATTTGGCACTCTCCTGACAGCTGTGATAGGAGTGTGCAAAACAAAGGAAGCTGTGGGGTAGACAGGGAACAGACCATGTCATATAATTAAATCTGGATCATGCTAGAGACCATACCAGCCACTACCAGTAACTACTTTTTCCTATGCTGCATTAATTGGTAGCTTCCTATTGGATCAGTGTCCGTCTCGTTTTCATTCCAGGAACTTGCAGCTGCTGAGCGTGCCAAGCGCCAGGCCCAGCAAGAGAGGGATGAGCTGGCTGATGAGATTGCCAACAACAGTGGTAAAGGGTGAGTAACATTCCCCATTTAAGGGAGGAGGAGCTGCTTTGAGAAAATACTTTGCAGCCTGTTATTTTTATGTGGACTGCAGCACACACTGTATCCCCTCTGGTCTTGAAAGGCTGAGCTAATTTTGTATACAAGTGGTGAATTTTCCCCAAGGCATTGATGCCATCAGTGCTGCTTTAATGCTTTTGTGATTCTGTGTCCTGCAGAGCACTGGCCATGGAGGAGAAGAGGCGCCTGGAGGCACGGATAGCTCAGCTGGAGGAGGAGTTAGAAGAAGAACAGGGCAACACAGAGATAATCAATGACCGGCTCAAGAAGGCAAATCTTCAGGTACCTCTTCAGGCTGCCCCGTGCCCTTGGGGGTTCTCTGGTCTGTGTAAATTGTCAAACTGCACTCTGAGTAATGCCAGCAGCTGCCTTGTGCACAGTGCAGGCCCTCAGAAGTCCATAGGCTGTGACCAAGATGAAACAGCTGAATACCACAATACCAAAAATAGCAGGCAGAATTGATGTTAACTCAATGGGTTTGACCATTTTGAATCGTTGGGTAGCTGGAACAATCTCCTATGTTTATTTTAAACCAAACCAACCAAGCAAACGCCCTCCAAGTCCTTTTTTTCTGTATTAAGGGATATTGAGAACGATGATCTGTGGCATGCTGCTCCAACTTGACATGCTTAAACAGTGCCACAACGTGTTTGGAAAATTATTTTTCTGCCAGTTCTAGGCTGCTTCAAATGGACTAAACATGTGAAATTTGTTAGGCTGCTATAGAAACCATGATCTTAATCTGCCTGTTGTCTGCCATATTTTGTCTGCCCAACTTTGGGAGTCAAGCATGTTGTTTTTTCAGTTCTCCAAAGCCAAGGAGCGAGGCTGATGGTTTTCCAAAGGGCTCATTCACTCTGATGGATGAGAGTGTAGTTCTCTACTTGGTTGACTGTCAGCCAGAGCCCTGGCTTTGAAGTAGATGAGTTCTTGCACTTTCACCTCTGAAAATCATTATTTTTAAGCTGCTTCTTTATAGTGAAAGTAGACAGACAGCAAATAAACGATAAGTCAGTAAAGCACATATATTGGATCCAGTTCCCCAGAAGTTTTGTAATTCAAAGACTGATAATTACTGTGTTAAGTGCCAGCCCATGGCCTTCGCCCCAGAGGGCAGTGAATGTGATTGGCAAGTTTAGTTAGCCCTAAGAGGAGGCTGATAAACCTGTTATTCAAGGAATTACTTTGAAAATCTGGGTAAACTAAGATATTTTGAGCAGTGCCCAGCCTACAGACAGCTTGCTCTTCATCAGAGTTATTCCAGGTATTCAGCTCAGCCTCAGGGTCCTTATTCTTTTCGAGTCTGAGAAATAAACGAGCCTTTCAGGCAGGAGCAGTGGCTGTGCTGAGGAGTCCTTATCTCTCCTTGCAGATCGACCAGATGAACGCAGACCTGAACGCCGAGCGCAGCAACGCGCAGAAGAATGAGAACGCTCGCCAGCAGATGGAGCGCCAGAACAAGGAGCTCAAGCTCAAACTGCAGGAGATGGAGAGTGCCGTCAAGTCCAAGTACAAGGCTACCATCACAGCCTTGGAAGCAAAGATAGCACAGCTGGAAGAGCAGTTGGACATGGAGACAAAGTACGTACTAGTAGAAACTCTGTCTGCTTTACAAGCTTCCACACCTTCTGGGATTTTAAACTCTTCTGAGCAAATTCTGATTTGTCTGATTGAGAGCTTCATCCTAGGTATACTGGGTAGTACAGAAGTAAGATCTTGGCAAACCTTCCTTGTTTTTCACAGTAGAGACTTTCAGCTTCTTCTGAACTTAACCACTCCTAAACCTGCAGCTGTGGTACACTGCTTGCCCCTCTGTAGCTCGTATCCTTGTGACATCTGTGGCTTTTGGTCGATTCTGGGAAGAACTACTTCCCATTCCCTTTTTTTTCCCCTAAGTTAAGGAGGACTTTTGCTACCTTCCTCATTTCTAACTTGACCAAGTCGGGTCATTTTGTTGGGGGCAATGGGAGGTAAGTGGTTGTCTGGGCCTCACTGTGTTTGTGTTCAGGGAGCGCCAGGCTGCCAGCAAGCAGGTGCGCCGTGCCGAGAAGAAGCTGAAAGACATCTTGCTGCAGGTGGATGATGAGAGGCGTAATGCTGAGCAATTCAAGGATCAGGTGTGTACAGTGACCTGTGGCATCTGGGAGTCTTGTGGGGGGCAGGATTTCCCTTCTATGACCAAGGCATCATCTGTATGTGGAAGGGCTGTAGCATTAACCAATCTGTGGATTTCTCTTTTCTGTCACCGTGATAATTATGAGACAGATGAAAATGTAATGCTTTTAAAGAAAAGCTAGGACCTCTCAAGTCCTAGGCAGCTCCCTTCAGAAAGGGAAGAGGTGGCTTTGGAAACTGCTTTTTGCTGCTCTGACTGCTGTGCTGTAACTGTGGAGAAACACTGATTTCTTATTCTTTTTTTCCCCGTGCACACTCAGGCGGACAAGGCAAACATGCGCTTGAAGCAGCTGAAACGCCAGCTTGAGGAAGCAGAAGAGGAGGCCCAGCGAGCCAACGCATCCCGTAGGAAGCTGCAGCGTGAGCTGGAGGATGCCACTGAAACAGCAGATGCAATGAATAGGGAAGTCAGCTCCCTGAAGAGTAAACTCAGGTAAGGAGGAGCGTTTTGTGCCATGCCTTGGCAGCCAGTCCAGCATAGGCTTTGCTGCAGCTGCCCACAGCAAACAGCGTGGCCCGGTGCTTCCTCACCTCTTCCCAGAGCCTGCCCTGCCCGGTGTGCTCGGGGGAATGTGGTGTTGCTGATGTGTCCTGTGTGTCCCTCCCTAGGCGTGGGGACCTGCCGTTCGTCGTGCCGCGTCGTATGGTGCGGAAGGGCACGGGAGAGTGCTCCGACGAGGAAGTGGACGGCAAGGCAGATGCTGGTGATGCCAAAGCTACTGAATAAGTCCTCCCATTTGACCCAGGTTACACATGAGGGAGTGACCCATCTACCCTCCCCTCTTCCATTGGACTTTCAACAAACCCTCTCCTCCTAAATTGGCTGGGGATCTGCAGAGCAAGCCCAGGTCTGTGTATCTGGAGCCATTGGGCATCTGTGTGTTCCTAGTTTTCTCCTCTTTCCAGTTTCCTAATCCTCTTTGTATTTAATGCCAAAGAGTCAGGGCTCTGAAATTTGACCAGCAGTTTGGCCACTGCAAAGGCCTGTAGAACTGTCTGTGCCATGTCTGCTGGTAAATCCTTACACAGTTTGGAGGGAGTGGGGTTAGGGAAAGATTATTTTTTGCTGTAAATCTCCTTTTGTCTTCAATTCTAGCTGCAGGGAAGCTTCTTCCTGTATTCTTTCCCCTCCCTCTTTGTTTGCTTTCGGCAATCATGTTCAGTGACCTCAGACTTCTGCCTCTTTTAATCTGCCCACCCATGTGGTTTGGGAGCAATTTCAGGAAAAACGGTGTGCTTTGGCCATGACAATTTGCCCTTTCTTCTTACTTGTGTTTCCAGGGAGGGCTGAAGAGGGAAGCTCCTCTCAGGACCGGTTACCTGGAGGACTTGCCAAAGTTGTCTTTTCTTTTTTTTTCTTTGTATCTTTCTTTTTTTTTTT
>VZRZ01007688.1:591323-607071 GCA_013398175.1 Climacteris rufus
TTTTCCTGCTCTTCTTATTTTTCCTGTCTGGACAGATCTCTGAAGTGCAATGATGTCCTGTTAGTGTCTCTGCCTCTGAGCGGTTTCATCTAAAGTAGTGTGGACCTGTAGTTAATGACAGGCTGGGGGAGCAGAGCAATGTCCTTGTGCTTGTCTGAGAATCTCTGGGGGACCAAATATATTTAATGGTAATAGACAGATTCTAGAGGAATTTAATAGGGTAGTGGGCAGAGGGTGGGGATCAGGGGAGGGAAGTTCCTCTTATGGACATGTCCAAGCCTCTTGCACCTGCTCTGTAACCAGGGGTTGGGATTAGTTATTGTGCACCATTGACTAAGAGTATATTAAAAACCCTTTAATCTGCACAGATATATGTAAGGCCTTTGTATCTCTTGTAATAAGTAATTAAGAAAAAAAGTAAAGGTCTTTATCACTGCCTTTCTCTCGGGACCATGGTTATATATAGATAGTCTTTACTTTTCTACACCGTACACTGGTTGCTGGATTTACCTGTATTCTTAACCATATTGTATATGCTGCATTTAGACCTACTTATGAGCAAAGTAAAAATTAAATATGAAGCACCATACTGTATGCCTGAAGCGCCCTAATGCAGGAGCCTCGTGTCCCAATTGCTGTCACAAAAGAATTTAAATTTTTTTATATAATAAAAGTGCCTTAGCATGTGCCTCAGCTGTGTGTCACCACTACAGTCAGTAATGGTTTACTGGTGCTCCACTGATGTTACCAATAAAGATTACCAATGTGCTGCAGTCCGTGTGTGTCTGTTGTGTGTGTGTGTGTGCGTGTGTGTGTGTTTTGCCCTTCCCTGGGTGCAGTGAAGACCACACGCAGCCCCAGAAACTCTGCTTTTTGTTACATTTTTGCTAGCAATTGAGTGAGAAACTTGTGCTGTTATTGTCGTCTTTCTTGCCCCTCAAAGTGTCTCAAGTGTATTCTGGTCTTACAACCATGGCATGAGAAGCTGGAGTGCAAGACCAGCACCTCCTAACTCCAAGCTCGTCCCTCCCCTCCCGTGTTGGCAGAGATTTAGACCTTGCTGGGAAGGTCGGCGTTAGAAGCTGCGGTCGGGGCGGGGCAGGCCCTGGGTGGCAGTGCTGGGGAAGGAGGTCGGTGCTGCCGGGAAGGGCTGCCAGGGCCGGCTGGCAAACGGAGCAGGGCAGGGGCAGCTTACAGGAAACTCCTTCCCTGGGGAGCATACGTGGCTGCTGCTCCCAAACGGTGGGATTTTTGTCTAAGCAAGTGTTGGGAGGGGAAAGGTCTCATTGAGAAAGTGAAGTGTAAGTAGAAGTTCAAAAAGCCAAGGGGGGGTGCAGAAGGAGCAGGTGTGATTGACCATGCGCTGGTGTGTGAGTGGGTGCAGACCCGTTATAAGGGGTCGGTTAAGAAGGAGCTGCTTTTGTAGTTGTGTTACACAGACTGCAGCTTTTGTAAGCCTGGATAGGGATTAAGGTGTGAGGGGCTGGATGTGGGCTCGTGGTGGGTGGAATACAGGCGTGAGTACTGTGAATACTGTGCTGATGTCCTGAGTCTAGGCTGTTAAAAATGGGACTGGCCTTACTGTCCTCTGGGAGGTTACTGGCTCAGCTGCTTCCGTCTTTTTCCAAAGTGTTTTGCAGAAACTTGCAGGGTATCTCTGTGACCAGTGTGCCCTTTAAATTGCATAGAAATTGCTTTCCCATCATAGGATCAACTTGAAATGACACCACTGGGCAGGCACTGCAGTGGTCCAGAGCAGAACCTGTGTGCTGGTGGTGTGATGACCCTTTTAAGCTCAGGCTGCTTTTGTGTCCTTTGCCTTGCGCTGTGTGAGCCAGTGCTTGGCTGCTGCTCTGTCCTGTGCAAGATGGAAAGAGACTTCTGTCTTTCTTTTTCTTTTTTTTGTTCTTTCTGGCACAGTGTTTTCCTTCAACTTTCCACCTCTGTGTGCATCCCCATGGAAGGGACAAAATTAAGTCTCCTATTCTCCATTTTCCACTTTGCAGAGTGCAAGCTTGAGCTAGGGAGTTCTTGTGGCTCCGGGTTAGTTGCTCTTCTGTGGCTCTGCAGAGCTGCGAAGTGCTTCACAGAGGTTTTCCTGGGATTTGGGGGATGGTCTGAGTAGGTGAGTGGTTACAAAGGCTGTAATAAGAGTGGAAAAGAGATGGAGCTGGGGCCTGACCTGTGGGTCCTACAAAAAAGAGTTCCTGGAAGTTGTTGCTGGAGCTCTGCTTGTTGTCTGCACCATCTGGCCTCAGGGCTGATCCCAGCAGGTGTTGGAAGGGTCTGAATCAGAGGGAGGGCGTAGAGTTACTTTGAGGGGATGCAAGGGATGATGAAGTTGATTTGAAACATTCCTGTCCCTGCACTAGGCCATTCTAGGCCTTTGTCCCATGCTGGGACAAAGGATCTGCAAACCAGATCATTAAAGGTAATAAACCTAGCTAAAAAAAAAATAAATTAAATTGATGCAGGTTACAGCGCAGCCCTCACAGACCATTTCAATGGCAGAGCAACCAGCTCAGCCACAGCCTCTGGGAAATGGAGGTAAATCACCAGACCTGCAGCATCATCGTGTGCAAAGAGCCTGCTTTCCTGGAGAGCAGCTGAGTGCTCTGCTTGCTCCTGCTACAGCTTCCCCCAGGGCAGAGCAAGGACCGTGGCCATTAGAGCCAGTGCCAGCTGGGTTCCTGGGCACAGCAGCACTGACCTGCCAGGTTTAGGATTTAGCTCTGTTCCATTTCTTCCACAAATTGACTCAAGTACCACTTAATGTAAATGGAGAATGAGGGTGCAGATTCAGTGGCTGTGGAGTGGGACTCCTCAGTGTCACTGTAGTGTGGGAGCTAAGGTGGAAATATGCAGCCTTCCCCACCTGCATGGGAGAGGTGAGGGAGGCCTCAGGGCAGTGGTTTGAGTGATCTGAAAGTAAAATGCAGCTGCTGCAGCCCAACTGGAGATGAGACAGCTCAGCCTGTTCTAGAGATGCTGGAGACAATATTCCTTGTTCAAGGCCAGATACCTAACACTATCTAACTTTTGCTGCCTGTTTGGGTTTAATTTTGCCTTTTCCTAATGCTCTCGCAGTGGGAGGAAAAGCAGAAGGAAAAGGATAGCAAAAAAATCAAACCAAACACCCTTCTCTCCTAAATTTGTAACTCTTCCATCCTTGCTACGATTTTGAGCCAGTATGGCTGAGCAAAACAAACAGCTGATCAGCCATGCAGCAAGAGGAGAAGCAAAATGTGATGTGTTGAGCAATGCTGGTCTGGCACATGACAGGAAAGGTGCAGGGATCTGACGCCTTGTCCTGGGGCAGCCTCCTTGCTGAGACTCTGAATTTGGGGAAAATGTAGAAGGACATTAAGAGAAGGACACTTAAAAGCCGATTAGTACAGCCACTCTTTGGACAGGGCTTGGTTGTGCAAGAGGAGCATTGAAGGCAGGCTGCCTTCTCCCCTCACCTACAGCAGCTGAGGGCGTGTGCAGGCAGCAGAGTCTGTGGGACACAGGACAGTGCACATGTGCTCTGCAGCAGAGTCTGCCTTGGAGGTTTCACTATTGCTCAGCTCTCCAGCCCTAAGGAAGAACGAGGGAGGAAGTGAAGAACTGATGATGATGGAGTGGTTGGCCTCACAGTGCCGTGTTACTCATAATGTGGTTCCTTGCCACTAATTAAGGTGGAATTACACTGTGAATGGCTTAATTCACTACAGCTGTAATTGACTTCTGATGGAAATTGTCTGGAATCTCATGGAAGTGAGTGTTGTGGCAGGGTGTTTCACTCGGGACAAATAGATCACTTCCTTAGGCTCCTTTTTAGGAGAGGAGCCATCACTCAAATCCCTGACCTCATTTAAGACCAAGCTTGAAGCAGGGCTCTGTGGCCTGAAAAAGTCTCACTAGATATAAAGTACTGGTGGTGGACAGGGGTGGTGCCAGTTGAGAGTTGCCTGGAAGAGAGGGTTGCTGAACTGTACAGCCAAGAGATGTGCTGAGCAGTGTCCCTGTGGGGCAGCCTACACCAGCTTTGTGGGTGAAGTGATGATTTGATAGAGAAAAGGAGAAAAAAACCCGACAAACCCTTGGAGCTGTGATCAAAGGAACTTCCTGCTCTTCATTCCCACTGTATCCAGGGAAACATCTCCCTGTGCTGCCTTATAAAGAAACAGCATTGCACGGGAGCTGAGCCCACCCTACACTTTTCCTCCCCCAAACTCCTGGCAGTGAGGCATTCCTGGTGCAGCAGCGAGGAAAGCACCCTTCTTCCCAGCCCAGGCTCTTCCCTCCCACAATGCTTTACTCAATCCTGGGCTGTCCCTGGGATTTGAGAGGACCCTGGCAAAACTTGCCAGCCCTGCAAGCTGCTGGATGGATACAGCCTCTCCAGGCTCCCCCATGGCTGGTAGGCATGTGTTCAAAGCTTGTTTCATTTCCTTCTCAGCACTTCCCCATGGGGGCTGCATGTACTGTGTACATGCTGCCAAGTCCATCCTGGGCTGGAGCTGGCTCTTTCGGACCGTGTTTCTGCCTCCCAAATCTTCCTCAGTGGCTGGTGCAGGTGCAAGGAGCTCAGCTCTGGAGGAGAGGCCAGCTCCAGCCTCAGGCGAGGTTCTCTGCTTGCCTAAGTATTAATGTTGTCGCTAGGAACAGCAGCAGGCTTTGAAGCTCAGGCTATCAGCACAGCCAAAACAAGTTTTAATGAGGTAACACAGCCCAATTTGCTGTGCAGGCTTTTGATCCTTTGGGCTGTCGATGTAGCTGCGCGCCGTGCAGCTCACGGCTCGCCAGCTCATCATTTTCGGAAGCACGAGGCACCCAGCTGTCTTGCCCTGATGTGTCCTTGTGGGTAAAGCTCTTGATCAGCTTTTGCTTGAAGCTCAGCTCACCATTTCCCTCTCACCTGGGAAGTTTCTGGGAGGTGACTTCAAGGACATGGCTCCTGCTCCAGCACGGACCTGCAGTTAAACTGTAGAGGGACCCCACACAAGGAAAGGTGCCAGGTTTGTGCTGTCTGTGTTTATTCAGGCCCTTGCTGTGAGGCTGGAGGGAGTTTATCTGCCTCCCAAGCCCTCTCCTTTGCTAAGGAAGCACTGCAGCCAGGGAGGTTGGCTCAGAGGAGGGACAGGCGGCACGGCCGGCAGCTGGCTCCACTGGAGGATAACAGAGTATCTCTACAGTGTGGGAAATTACAGCAGGAGTAAAGCCCGACCTACCTCAGAGCTCGTTTGGCTGCACCGCTTCCCCGTGCAGGTGAGAAAACCTGAGCTGCTTGAACAGAAAAGCCGACGGGGCTGGGGCCCAGCACCTGAATCTGCAGGGCTGACTGGTGCAAGGCAGGTGGCCCCACTGCTCCCGCTGGAAGTGTCAAGACACGGGTGGGACCAACATTCCAGGGGCTGGGGATGTGTTGCCATGTGCAGCATACAACTGTGCAGGGCTGGTCCTCCTCTCACAGGGCACAGCACAGCATCGCTGTAGAGGGACACTGAGGGTGGGCCAAGCCTGGCACCACATTGCCATAAGGGACCTGACTTGTTTGCTTTGGGCAGAGGATGAAAGGGGATTCGGGAGAAAATCATAGAGAGAGACCAGATAGCAGCTTCTCTGTGGCTCCTCTGTCATAACCTAGGAGCAAAGAGATATGCGATGGAGAGAGGAAGTGGGCACCCACTGCATGGACGTGGGGCATGTCATGGGCAGAGCTGTGTCCAGGATTATCATGCAAGATCGTTCGGAAACAGCCTCTCTCCAAAGCAAGATTTCAAGGTCCTGATTCCCTGGTGGACAGAGCAGTTGTTTTCTGAATAGGATCTGGCAGATTAGTCCCCCAAAATCTTCCCTCTGCATTCCCCTGGCATCTCTATGAGCTGTGCTAGAGGATGCCTACTCTCCATAAGGCCACAGTACCTACGGCTTGCCCAGTAGGAGAGGTTGCCTCATGACACTGCCACAAACTATTAAAAGCAGCAAGAGGATTAAAATAAACTGTCATGGGACATTCGTTCCAAACAGAAAGCATGAGCTGGATTCCATCATTTCCCAGGAAAGTTAATCTGTGTTTGCAAGCAAAGGAGACGCCATGAAGTTGGGAGACACTCAGGAGGTGCTGGTGGGAGGCTCCCCAGACTCATCTCTCTCTCAGCAAGGTGTGTGTGGGCAGCAGCACTGCTGTGGGCAGCTGGCTCCATTTCCCCTGTCAAACAAAGCCTTTTCCTGACCAGCAGGGTGGAATAAACAAACACCTCACAGCAGGCGCCGTGGCGGGAAGAGCTGGGACTGGAAATGCCAGTGCTCTCCTCTTGGCCACGGCAGAGCCTTGGCTGTGCTATAGAAGGATGAGAGGGTGGGCAGGTAACCCCATTACTGGAGTAAAAATGGGGCCCTTAGGCTCTTGTTTAGACTGGGGGTAAATTGATTGCCACTGCCCAGGTCCCTTTGCTGGAGATGATCACAGCCACCCGTTCCCAGGTCTACCAGCCCTGTGTCCTCCTCACGCTGCTGAACCCGCGGGCCCACCTGCTGTGGTGCAGGGCTGACCTGCCATGTTCAAGTGGCCAGGTGAGAGCAAACCAAGCAGCAGAGATGGACTGCACAGGCAGGAAAATTTTGCTCTGAGATAATTTGTTCCCTTTACTTGCTTAACTTTTGGATTCTGCCTTTTCTTTTCCTGTTGCAACCTGCACAGCCCTTCTTGCTAACCTGGGCAGTTACTGCACCAGGATAGGGATTGTGCCTATGCAGTTTCAATGCTACTGCTTCCTGGTTTTCTTGAGCAGTGAATAGATAAAATATTTAGTCTTTTTTTTTTTCTCTCTTTTTTCTCCTCTCTTCTCTTTCCTGAACTACCCTGCAAATCCTTTGATGCCAGAGTCACTCATAGCACAAAATTTCACAGAAAATAAGAAATGCTCATGGCAATTCCTGCTCTACAATTTAAACAAACATTGATGGGAGAAGTACCAGTGGTGAAAATACAAATCTGCCTTTAGTAACTACTCACACTTATGTCACAGCTGGGCATAGGCTTATGCAGAAGCTGTTGGGTAAAATCTGAGGACATGAGGATCTAGTTGGGTCCTACTGCTAAATTACGGCTTTAGAGGATGCCGTGAAAATTGTGGATGGAGAATACCAGCTGTGACTGATGGACTGGGATGCATTTAAAAATTCAGTATCTCAAAAAACTAATGAAGAATGGTTTCAGCTGAAGAAATTTCTCGTGGGTTGAAAACTGGAGGAAAGAGAGGAATTATCAAGGATACAGCAGGTGAAAGGGGCTGCCTTATTTGTTTCCGAAGCACAGCGAGGGGCAGTGTGTACTTACCTGTGTTGATTATGAGCCCTGCTGAGCTTGATTATAATCCGCTCTCTGGGGCGAGCGTGCTGCGCTCGGCGGCAGGGAGGAAGTGCAAAAGGAATTTGTCTGTGCCAGGATGAAATGTGATTACTGGCTGCACACTGCAGCAGGGGCTTGTGTCTGAGGGTGTGGGGATCCCACACCTCTCAGGTATCCTACGAGTGCTAAAGGCCTCGAGGGAAAGTTTATTTCAGTTGGTAATTTGTTTTGGCCTCTTTCTGCCTGGTTTGGTGCCCTGACACCTAAGCTGGCACTCAGTCCCAGCACAGAACTGATAGTATAAGCGATCTCTTTAAAACAAAGCAACAGCTTGGTAATAGCTTTATATGAAATGGAGAGCTTTGCTATAAGCTAATTGTAAAGCAGCTGCCACACAGACATGGAGGAGCTGGAAACTGCTTTAACAGTGCTTTTAGTTAGAGCTCGAGCAATTTATGGAAGGGGTTACCTGACATGATGTCTGTGCTAGCAGACCTCTGGGCTCAGTGACACAGGATGGCCACGGCAGCCCAAGCAGGGACTTTGGGCACACTGTAGAGGGGTTTGGGGTACACTGCCGAGACCTCAGTGGGTTCTGGGGAAGAAGAGGGCTGAGCAGAGGCAGGGCAGTGAGCCCTTGGCTTGTAAGCTCATGCTCCTGTTAGTTCTGGAGCCTTCAATGAGGTTTTGGCAGTGGAGGGGTGAGTTCGTTCCTGCTCACAGTCTGAACCTCTGGCTCTCATTCCTCCTTGGCTCTCATTTCTCCTCGTCTCCCTTGCCCTACTAAGGGCTCCCAAGTGAAAGTTCCTGCTGCATTTAAGGGGAAGAAAAGACAAACCACAAAAGCAGAGGGCTGGGGGCTGCAGGGTGGGGAAGCAATTCCAAGGGGCCAGCCTGCTGGAGCAGACTCAGGAATGCTGGTGAGGGAGTGGCAGTGGGGACCGACGCCTCCTGCTTCCCCATGCATCCAGGCTTGGGTTCCCTTCGGTCCAGGCCAGTGGGAAGCTGCACAGGAGATGCAAGCCGAGGATGTGCCCTCAAATCCCCAGTGACCTTTTAATAGCAGGAGGCTGTTAGATGTCCCAGGAGGCTCCCTTGGACTCAGTATCTGGCACTGTGCCTGGTGCTGGGCGGCCAGAGCAGGATGAGCAGCTGGAGGAGGTGAAGGCTCTGGGAGAGGCACCGATGAGGGGTGAACAGCCTGAGTGCATGATGCAGCCCCTGGAGGAGCAGAAAAGAGCAGTGCTGGGGCTTTCTTAAATCCTTCCCTGTGTGTGTGTGCACAGGAGTGTTTGTGTGTCAGCACACGTGTGTATATATGCTTATATAAGGGCATGCCCTGACACGTGTGTAAATGTGCATCAAGTAGAACATGGATGTTATCCAGCGTAAAGTCCCTCACATGAGTTTTGTGATTAACCTCTAAATACATACTGCAGACTGAGGAAACTCAGTGTTGAGGTCAAATACAAAGTGTATTTGGTAAGTGTATGAGGAGACCTGTACAGCTGAGGCACCCAAATAGGCTGATGGTTGGAGAACGGATATCAAGGGGAGAAAGAGGTACACTATGACTTTAAAAATTAGTGTAAGCAGGTCCAGGATGTAAAACTGAAGTGACTCCTCCAGAATGACATGGTTATGGCCTGGTACCACAATTACATTTATTTGAGTGCCCTACCTGTGCATTCTCACTGCCGAAGAATGCACTCAGACTGCTTCCAGCCTTCCCCTCTGTCGTAAATTGCTGGAATTTATAGCACTTACTGGGGAGACTGTGGTGATATCCCCATTTCATATTTAACCCATGTTACCCAAACCACCTAAACTCCATCTGAGTGCAAGTTGTGTGAAGAAACGTGGTATAAATAATCAGAGGCAAGTCTCTGAAGGGAGTGGCCAGCATGAGATGGTAATCCTGAGTCATACAACTGATCTCTGGGTCAGCCAGACCCTATGGCACAAGGCTGGTATCCCCAGCCAGCTCCAGCGTCACTCAGGCAGGGATTTCCACCACAGTTTTATCATCAGCTTCGCAGGACTGTGGATATCCCTTTCTGAATTTTGCATGGGCTGGTAACATTTCATTTTGGTTTGAATATCTAGCCCTGATCACCTTCCAAATAGCTGTTCAGCAGGAAGGAATAGGAGAAGGGGCTGGAAAACATGACTAAATATGGCTGTGTTTCTGGTTACAGACTGCAGGATTAGCGGCCCCTTCTTGCCAGCAGCCACAGCTGAAGTTCCCAAGGTTTGAGGATCACTGAGGAAAGCTATAGTCCAGCCCTCCCCCTGCCTTTTTTTTTCTTTTTTTGTTTTGTTTTGCTTTGTTTCGTTTTTAGGGGTTTTTTTTGTTTTCCACATAGAAATCTGCAGCCTATTGTGTGGGCTAGCAAACTTGGCACCCTCCAGCTGCCTATAAAATTGCATTAGGCGTTTATATTTCCTGTAGCAGATTATGTGTTGTCTGGATTGCGGATGATTCTGGGCAAGAGGCTTAGCCCTTTTTTTTTGTAGGAGAGAGGGCTACAAATTGCATTTGAAATAATTTCATCTTCCTGGAGATAGGAGAGCATTGGCAATCAGCAGGGCAGACAGACATGTTCTGAGACAGATGTAGGCAGCTTCCCTGCCTGCAACTTGCAAAGCTGCTTCCATCGTGTGTGCAAGGCACAGGCACCAGAGTACTTGCCTTGTCCAGAAGCATGTCAATAACCTCATTGATTGCAATGATATTTCTCATGCTTAAGGTTAAGCAAGTCCTTAAACGGCACACTGAATCACAAGCAAAGGATTTCTTTGCCCTCTCGCAGAGTCAGTTCTCTTGACCCAGCTGGCTCTGTGTGTGTGCGTGCATCGGGATTTTATCTGAAATTTTAGTATTCCTGCAGATGTAGCATGTATGGGGGATTTTCTTTACAAACTGGGGGCTTACTTTGAAAATATCCTCTTGGCTCATGTAAAGTGTTTACTGTGCTTTTCCACTGTTTTCTAATTTGGATCTGAAGCCAAAGAGGCAGTAACTATTTTTAGAGTGGAGAAATCACATTGCAAAAAAAAAAAAAAAGTACGTTTTCAAATCTTATTTGAAATCTGTGCTGTATCAGAGGCAAATAGAATTGTGAAAGGGTAAAATCAGATTGCAAGTGCTTATTGGTACGATGCTATCATAAATTCCCAGAGCACTTTCCTGCGTGAAGGAAAATCAATCATCTTTTTCAGCAAACGTACAATTTCAGGGCACGATTTTGGAGTCATGTTTATGTGAGTGAGTTAGCACTGTGTCTCACAGTCCCTGTGATGTGACTGCTGGACTGCTGGATAGCCAGTAGGTGGAGTCATCCATAATGGATGTGCGGTGATCTGGAAAGTTGAATAAGTACAACGGGACACGTGGAAATTTGAGTTGGAATTTGAGACCAAGGAAAATATCAGGAATGGAACTGGAAGACTGTGAGCGTGGCAGATACAATGAGCTAAAACTTTAGCAGCAGCAGAGGAGGGACCTGCAAAATGTTTGGAATAGCGAAAAGCTGGAGCAATCCTGGAAACACTTCTGTGGCTTGGATCCTGAGGCATAATTCATGCTGTTGTAATCTGCACAGATGGTGGATGTCTCAAGGGAAGGCTTGAACAGCTGGGAAACATCAGGGTGTGGGCCAGCTTCAACCACACACCCTTTCTTTATCCCTGAATCAGTCACAGAAGTGAAAGGTGATACCGAGATCACTGCAGAAAATATCTGCAAGCTATTCTCTGCCCTGGGAGACGGCTCCTCTTGTGCAGCGAGTCCTGTCAAGGACCAGCTTAGTCTGGCATTTTGTGTGTAAGAATACACTTTCAAAAGCTTTTCAATAAACCAGCTAGGGAGGAAGAATCAGCCTCAACTCCAGAGATCAGCCATGTAGTAAATTGAGTAGTAGCTAAAGGCCCCTAATAAACAGGGTGCTTCACTGAAAATGAACAGGAGCTACGTGATAACCCCTGCTCTGTTTGCATGATGTGCCCAGCCATGACAGTGAGTGTTTTGCTTTTGCTTTGTCCTTTGCTCCATCTGCCTGTTACACCAGGAATGAACGTTGCCTCTGGTGGTGCATTTGCCCTTCTCGAGCTGTGCAGCCTCCAGCCTATTTGGAAATGAGCAGTTGCAAATAATGATTCGTGCTGTCTCTCTGTCTGTGTGCTCGTGTAAGCTGAACAGTAACGTCATGGCCACTCGGCTGCTACAGACTCAAGTCTGAGAGAGGAGAGGGTGGCACAGCCCTGAGATGTTTCAGAGACACAAGCAGGGATGTGTAGCCAGGCTACTGGAGGACTGCATCAACAGCTGCCACTGCTGACCCACTGACGTGGACTCCAGCCTTCAACAACCTCCGGTTCACTCATGACAGGCAGCTGAAGTTAAGTGCCAGGTATTTTCCCACTATTTGATCTCTGGCATCCAGTGGGTAGGAGAGAGCCAATGTGGTTTTTTTCTTCTGGTCTGCACCCCTATGAAGAGAGGTACCCTGAGGTACCTCTGTGGCTCACACTGTTTATCTTGGTCATTATGTTGGTCTTATTTATCCAGTCAGCTCTGCTATCTTAACAAGAAAACAAGAGACCTTTCATCTCCCAGATATGCTCTTCACACAGTTTTCTGCTCATTTTGGAGATATAGTGGGATGCCCTTTCATACTCGAAGTACTGAAGGACCTACTTTATTTCCCATCCCCCCAGGCATGAGCAGTGCAGGCAGATGGCATTTTTATGCTAATTGCACCCATGCAGGTAACTGCATCTGCGCTGCGGGTGCCATCCTGCTTTAGCAGCACTGAACACCTGCAACGCCACACCTGCTGTACCCACTGCTGCCCCACAGAACCACGGACCAAGGAAACAGCAGCGATAAATGTGCTGCAGATATGTGTGCAGGAAACAGGAAAATGAGTGAGGAAAGTTTCACTCTCAGCTCTCTGGTTGATCCCCAGCTGCTGACGCTGCTGCCTCGCCGGAGCGCTGAGGGTGCTCGGTGGCGTTTGCTGAAGCCAGGTGTCCTCATTGCAAGAGGTGGCACTGGGGGCACTGTGGGTGCTGACCCACTGACTGACAGCTGCCAGCACCGTTGCGTCACAGTGACACATCGATATTGGCCTCCTGCCGCTGCTTGGGCACTGGCGTCCTTCCGGCACACGTTTTGAGCCAGGTGACAAGGCCTTTGGAGTTTGTTGACTTAGCTTACATGGTTTTGGCTCTGTGCTAACTGGTTACAAGAAAAGGCAGCTTCTGTCAGTAAAATTTTGTAGCAAAGTGCTGGCTTGAGATAAGGAAGAAGAAACATTTACCCACACTCGTTGCTACAGAAAGCTCCATCGCCGCTTCCTGCGAAACCAGGATCAAAGTCCAGGCTGAAACTTTACCTTGGCGGCACTTCATTACCTGTGGGAGTACTGTGGTAAAGAGGAAGAGCATTTGGCTCCAGAGGTTTGTCTGACAGGACAGAAACAGCAGGAATGAGTGGGGTTGAGCAAGGCACTAGACCCCTCCTGACCTGCTTAGCAGTGAGAACAAATTCACCGTGAAGGAGAGGGACAAAGCTGCTGGAGGCTGAAAGGGCAAGAGGGAGCTGGTCAGCAGGGTGAGACATCGTGTGTAGATGATGGAAGAAGCAAGAAACAGTTCTCAGTTGTGGTGGTGGAGAGATTTGCTTTGAAGTGTCTCCTAATGAATTCTATGCCTTTGGGCCAAAGACTGATAACTGAGTTTGTGCCTCTCTTCATGCCATGCCTCTGCCTTAGAACCTGCATGAGTCACTGCCTCTGCTCCATTCAAGCATGTTCTGGGTCCCAGCCTTTTGTATTTCCGTAGATGTTTCACACCCAGCATACTGATGCCACCTGATCTCCAGCCCAGTGGGAGCACCAGCACGGGTTTCTTCAAGGCAAACCTTCAGAAGGTATCCTTCTGGGGGAAGAAACCCCCACAATTTTACTCTAAAATTATATCAGGAAAGATATGTTCTTCATGTTGGCTTCTGGGAACTCTCTGGGAGGGTAATATTTCTTAGGATTGCCTCTCATTGATCTGTCAAAGACAAAGCACTCTGAGCACTCTGCAAACTTGTCCATAAAATCACAGCACATAGGAGCCTGTGGCAAGAGTGCTGTGCAGCAACGGAAGGGTTAACAGAAGAGTCAGCTGTCTGTTTAGTATGTCTCAGATGTCACATACAAATACCTAAGAGGCAGCTGGGTTGTGTGAAAGGAAATCAACGGATTAAGATTGTGTCTCAGCTCAAAAGCTTTTTTGTGACTTCAGGAATGCCTCATATCCCATCTGTTAAATGGAGATAATACCTATCCCACAAACATACCGTGAAGATAAATTAATTAATATTTTTTTAAGAGGAAATGGAGTCAGAGAAATAGTAATATGTAGTGACACAGCAGTTATGTCAAAAAGCACACAATGCCACAGAGCATGGCAGCAGCAGCTGCAGGTCACTTCGGTGGGAGGGCACTGTACCCCCTTCATCTCTTTCCACCTGCACCATAACTGAGGGTGCTCTGTGCTCTGTGGTGGTCCCAGCTCCTTCCCTGGCAGGCTGCAGACCACAGCCAGCTGAAAACGCCTCGCCAAGGGACGTGCCCATGGCACTGCCAGCTCTGCCAGGCGCTGCTCTGTGGCGCAGACCACGTGTACGCAGGATCCAAGGGAGAACTGGCAGCAGCCTTGGCACCTCCATGGCAGGAGATGGTGGAAACGGGGTTAGGAGAAGGTGAAGAGAAAATAGAGGCTGGACATTACAGAGCAACTCCTTTGATATCCCCAAGGGAAGCGTCAGACAGACACTCAGTTACTACAGTGAGAGAAGTGCTTCCAAGTGCACACATGGATTTGTCTCCAAACTGTTTACTCCTAACGTGTCTGAAGGTTGAAGCCTTCTGCAGCTCCTCACAGGCTTATTTAACCTCCTTAACCTGGACCCTTCATCTAGAACCCCTCAACAAAATTAGGGGGGAAGACAAATACAGAAATGCTACTTTTCTCTGTATGAGCAGCGTCCCAGTCATGAAAATTCCAGCTTCTTTCCAAGCCAAGGGTGGACTAAACACGTTCCTTCAATGTTGTTTGACAGTCTGGCTCATTTTATCAAACCCAGTCAAGATGAATGAGACATGTGTTTACCCTTGGTGGGTGAGCAGACAAAAGCTGCATATAATTGTCTTCTGGGTGCCTGCCACTCCGTGGGGATTTGTAATCATTTTGAAAAAAGAGATTTCCCCCGTCACTGAAGGAGACAAGCTGGCACCTCAGCACAAAACATACCACTTAAAATAGCTTTCAACGTGGCCTTGAAATCTATTTTTGGATGAGGAAAAATGTGGTGTAAGGGAAGACTGGAGTCATGTATTGTAACTGTCACTCAAAACCAAAGCCGCTATAATTTCACGAAGATCAGCAGATGTAGCATGTATGTGGGATATGGGACACCAAGATAATCTAACTGGTTCCCAGGCTTTGTTGCACATGGTGATATTTGAGAAGTCAAGAAAGGCTTCCTCAATGTGCATTGACTCACACCGAACACCTCCATTTTTAGTTTTCTCCTTTTCCTCCAAATTGTTGGCAAGGCAAAAGTAGAATGCCATTCCCATCCCATAAGCAAGCCAACTGCAGATTTGTATTATGATCTGTGGATTAATTCTCCATCAAGTTGCCATGGCTTCTAGACTACTTTCAGGGTAATACAGGCTGCCTATGCCTTCTTTTTTCATGAGCAGACATTGTCCTTGGTGCTACCAGACAGCAGCTGCATAATAAAATCAACTTTACGTTGTGGTTGAGGATCCCAAATTTGTTTCTCAAGATCAAAAATGTGGAGACACACAAAAGGGCTGATGAACAGGCTTTGAGTTCTTGCAGACTGGTGTCTCCATCTGGTTGGAAGTCATCTGAAGCAGAACAAAACAGGATATAAAATACATACATGCAGGAGAAGCCCCCGGGGGCTATTAGGGACAGGAAACCAGTGCAGCCCCTTCCTCAAGAAATCAGATGTGGTCTGGGGCTGTGAGGTGAGCCCTGGAGTGAGGTGCAGGGAGGAGGCCTGGAAAAGTCCGGAAAGAACACAATGCACTGACTTATGTGAGATTGCACTGAGTAGGGGTACAGAGCTAGAGCTGGGCTGCACATCCCTTGCTGCTGGATGTGCCTGAAACTTGGGATCAAGCCAGTACCCCTCATCCCAGATTCGCCTCAGTTCCTTACTGGAAGAACTGCGGAAACCTCACTCCGAGGCCGCCCCGCGCCAGCGGGGCCGGGACCAAGCGGGCCCGTGACGGGGACCCGGCTCTGCCCGAGGGGTGGGTGCTCCGCACTCCTGCGACCAACGTGACCGCCCCGACTCCGCCGGGGGTCCCGCACCCA
>VZRZ01007688.1:608094-638453 GCA_013398175.1 Climacteris rufus
CCGGCACCCCCGGGCAGCTCGGGGAGGCCGCGGTGTCCGGGCCGGGCGCGGGGCACCCGCAACGCCCGGGGCCGGCGGGGTTTACCCACGGCGCCTTGGGGCGTTCACTGCACCAGAAGAAATCCCAGGTGCTGCCTGGGAAGGTGGAGAGCAGGGGTAGTGGGGCGTCTTCCAGCTTGGTTCAGAATTCCACGTTGCTCTCGTCTCCTGCCGGTGCGGTTTGATCGTCCTCAAAACATTGTTCGTTCCAGGTGCATTGGCCTTTGTGTTTGTAGGGTGATGCTGCCAAGGTATTTCTGCCTCCCTTTGTCTGGGTGTTGTGGAGGGTTGTTTTATTATGGCAGTTACACTGGCCTTTTCTGCTTCTGTCTCTCGTGACGAGTGTGTCAGAGCTCTTTGGTAGCAGCGTGATTTATTCATCTGAACTTGTTTCTCTTCTCACCTTTCCTCGGATTGGTAAGCACTGCTGGTAGTTTCCAAGGGGAGCATCCTGTTCTCTCCACGGTGCTTCTCATCAAGATGCCAAATGCTGCCCGACACTCTTCCCTTTTTACTTCCCAGGCTGTCCCCAGTTTTCATGCTCAAGAATTATTTAGTTTTAAACAGCTTGCAGCAGGAAGGTTTTGTTTGTGGTTCTGTCCGATGTTCAGCCTCTCATGGTGGTCTGTCCACCCCACCACATCATGTTTTCCCCGGTGTGATGGTGTGGCTTGAACGTTTGCTAGAGTTTCACACCCAAGTGCTGCTGCTTGCGCTCCAAGGGCCAGCGAAAATCGTGCTGTGCTCTTTTATCCCCTGGAGAAATGTGTTCTCCCACACGTAGGTGTCAAGTATGATTCAGACAATGTGTACATTTGCAAGGAGAAAGATGCTCAGCATCCAAGGAGTGTTTATACGGTATGTCTTGCTAGGAGTTATGAATGAGTGTGAAAACATGGTGACATGAAATTCTTCCAGCTCTTCAGAGTTGAGCTGAGGCAGAGGTCCTGTGTAGCTACAGAAGATGCACCAGTTTACCCTGCATACAGTGGTTTAACTGGTTGGTGTTAATGTAAACCACGGGTATATCAACTGAAAATTGCCTAGGAAGGGACTTGGGCTGGTGTAGCAAAATTCTGAATTTTTTTTTTTGTTTTTAATTGCCAATAAGTACAATTTCTGTACAGATAAGAGACTCCCCTTTATATTTATATCTAGAAGTGTTTTGTTGTCTGTTCAGTGAATAGTGCAAGATAGTAAAATAGCAGTGTTCAGCCATAGGGCTGCGACCGTGTGTGTGCGCAGCAGTGTGTAGTGCTGGTGGTAATGATACTAGGCATTGATTGTGGATTTAATTAGCAGAAAGCTGGGGTTTGTTTCTGTACCAAATAGGGGGAAACAGTGGAGAAATTAGATGATGTGCAACTAGTAGAGCCCAATTTTTAAGTGTGTCTATAGTCAGTATAGGTATTCCTCAGATTAGGACACCCATATTGTACTTACTTGGTATTCTTAGTGTAATTTTAAGCTTTCCATATTATATATATGGAAAAGATTGGAAAATCTTTTTAATATAAGAGGTGAAGATAAACATATATGTCTGTATGTATATATGTACAAATATGTACCATTATTTGGAACCAGATGATCTTTAAGGTCCCTTCCAACCCAACCTATTCTATGTCCAGAAGTTTCCCTTGACTTTTTTTTGTTTTAAAGACTGTAGTTTATATATTTGGAGAATCTTCTTGTGTTTGTAAGCAGGAAGTACCAAATTTGAAGCCAAACTTAAAAATAATATCGGAGGTAGGAATAATGTGTTCTTTAATGTTTGGGAAATTTGGTATCTTTTTACTTAAAAGACAAAACACAAGATTGCCTTTCATGAGGATTTCTCTTCAGATAGTGCTTCTTTTGAAGTACCTTATTTTAGAATAACGGGTTCTTTTTAGTAAATCCTCTGTGTTTAACTGTACGTAATGCTTACGAGAGGAATAAAGAGCCTATTCTTTGATTTTTTTTTTCCCCTCTCATATGTACTAGAGGCTTTCTGGAAGCTGGAAATAACACCAGCAACTGTTGTACCTTGTTTTTCCTGGAGATCCTGTCAATTTTCTACTTCCTGTTCCAGAGCCACAGGCTGTTGCTGTGTAAACTTGGTGACCTCATGTCTCTGGGCTGATAACAAGGAATCATGGAATGCCATGCCATTTCTTCTTTACATAACCCATACCTACCAATGGCTCAGGGTGTCAATACAGCATGTAATGCTGAAATAAATAATTCAGCTGTAGAAATTACTAATGTGACTGTAAAAATGATAGCTTTTTTTTGGGTCTTTTAACATGAAATCTCAGAAGTAGCCTATGGGAAGATAAGATAGTAGCTGGTTATTAAGACCTTGGGGCAGAGGGTGCCTAAAAGATAAAGTAGCCCTTGCATTTACTGGGCTTTTTGTTTTCTGCTGTCTCAGGCCAGCATGCTCAGACAGCTTATGCAGTTAGGGTTTCATTATCTAATCCATCTTTGATCGGGCCGGATAAATGGTGTTTGGCCAGTGCTGATCTTGTTAGGAGGGTGGTGTAAAGCTGCTTGAGTTGGGATTGGGACAAATCGGATCACGGCTGCTATCTGCTTCTGGGACGTATTTCAGTTAATCGTGGCGTGGGAGGAAAAGGTTTACCAGGAACTGCTGGTTTTTAGTTCCCTCTGTTTCACAGGTGGCAAAAGTCAAATGCCAGTGGCCAGGAATGTCACCTGGATAGGTTTGTAAGCTTTAGAAGTAAGGGGTCCCAAAGGTACTGCTGTTTTCAACTGTATAAATACTAACAAGGAACTACCTTGCACTCTGTTTGCTGACTTGGATAGTTGAATCAGTTGGATCAGCTTGCTGATCTGGGTAAAAATAATGCCTAGCACAGGGGAGAAACTGTACTTAAATGCAGTTGTTGATGCAGCTGTATTTGCTGCTTGTCAGAAGACACTGACTGCTGCACGGATGGAAGAGAAAGTACCCTTGCAACAATCTCTCTCCTCCTCCGTTCCTCGCATGATGAAAGATGAGAAATGTTGTGCTAGCTGGGAAATGTCCCTTTCTCTTTGGAGCTTCAGACAAGGGTGTAATTTCAGGGTGCTCTTTTTGTCTTCCCCTTCCAGGTGCTAGAGGTGTATCAGACAGCTTACACTGCTAAAGAAAGTTACTAAAATATCTTCCCCTTGCTTTGCATGGGGTTGAACGAGTTAATCAACTCCTTGTTCAGTCCCCAAGCTGAATTTTGATTTAACTTTTTTATGGGGTCTAGGCTGCTTAGTAATTTAAAATTATACCTGGTGGTAATATATAGGTGGAATGAGATGCAACAGAGCTGATCCTTGTTCCTCTCTCACGAATGCCTTGTGTGCTCAGTATCCCTGAGAGTTTGGGAGAATTGCTCTTCTGCAAGCGTGAGCGTGGCTGACTGGTCAGGGCCGGCAGTTAATGCAGCTGTGGTCTGTGCCTTGCCCAGTCCATGTAAACCTTTGGGGGCAGCAATGAGTGGTGACTTTGTGTTGTCATTCAGCCACGTCTGCACAGGGTTCATAAAGATGACTAGTTGTGTTGAGATCAGTCCCCTGTGACTAAATAATGATGTAGCAGATGATAAGTCTTTGCTCCACAAGAAAGTCTATGGTTTCTCATCCTACCATGAGCCAGAAGATGGTCTGTAACACCCTCTACCAGCCTGACTGCTTTCCAGCACAGTGACTGGAAACCTTGAACTGCAGTGTGCCACGGAAAGGGCAGTGTGGGGACATAGCTGGTGCTTCATGACAGCCGGTGTCCTTGCTTGAGCTGTGGCCTGTTTGTGGTGCTCCAGAGGATGGCAACAAATCAGTCTGCTGATAATTTCTTAAGATAAGTTTGGGTTTACAAGTAAGAGGGCTGACTGGGATTGTAATTGAGAAGAGGCCAGTGAATAACAGCTTTTGTGCTGTGTGGGACCCTATGGAAGTCTGTATTTTTAAATCTTACAGAAGAGAACATCTAGTTCCAGTAAATTGTGGAAAAGCTGTGTAATCAGGTTAGCTTTTTCCTGCCTCTTTATTTTTCATGGCATGGCTGTCTTTGTAAAGTAGTACAGAGCAATGCAGGGGATACAAGATATTATAGTAAGAGAAACGGGGTTCCACTCTTTAGAAGCTGACCCCTGCCTTGGATCCAGGATGAGCTTTCCTGGGATGCTGTTTCGACAGAGTATTGCTGACGTGATGAGACATAATGAATCACCTCTAAGTTTGTTGTTGTTTTTCTGTTTGCTTTTGCCCTTTGTTTTCATAAATATTTGAATGTTATGAGTTAGACCTGACAGTCTGGGAACACTTAGAAAATCTCCAGTGCAAAGAAAACCTTTGGCAAACAGAATGAAAGTTGGGATTTTAGAGTTGTTGAGAGTGCTTTAATGTTGGCTCTTTTCTTGCCATATTCAGGAAAATGGAAAGCCCAAGTGAAGTATTCTGGATCCTCTAGTACCCCTCTCAGCTCTCTTGGTATTTCTCTGTAGATTCCAGAGGTTTGTGTGTAAAGGTGATGGCCACAGTTGTGAGGTTGGAAGCCAAACAGAGGTCTGGCTCTACTGGATATGGTTTCCTTCTGCACATGTGTACCAGCTGTAGACATAAGCTTTTTGTTTTTCCTTTTCAAAATTCCCGTTTAGAAACACGAGCGCTCTGGTATTTTGCAGGAAGCCTGGCCTCTCCCTTGCATGTTGGAAAGGTTGCCCACCTAGCTGAGTTTGGAGCAGCTCCCAGGCACACTCTGTGCACTACTCTCTGTTGGCTGGTTCCTCCTAGTGATCCGGCAGGCAGGGCTCCTGCCTTGCCCTTTTGCACTGGGGGTTTGCACCTCTGTATTCAAGGCTGTGTCAAAGAAGTGCTGGTCACTGAAGGTTTAGCAGCTGTGTTGTGCTGGCTTCATGCTTTGTTGTGACTGCGCTTTCAGTGGCTCTGCTGCAGTGAGGCTGGTGGCAGCAGGAGTACCAGAACACAGGAGATGCAAAGGAGGCAGCAGTAAAATAAAATAAAAAAGTTAACTGCTTCATTTGCACTAGACGTAGGGAAGCCAAACTGAAGTTGAGACGGATCTGAACTGGATTCTGTGTGTGGTCTGTGGCCCCCTGGAAACTGCTGCTGAAGGACATACTCCTGTTAGCTTGGAAAAATGAAGCCTGTTGTTAGCAGTGTTTGGTTGGCTGCACAGGAACCTCTGCCCCTCTGGAAAATGTTAGGGGTCGCATTAATTGAAGATGTTTTAAAACCTCTCACTCCATGCTGCTGACTTGTCTTGTGGCATGCAGCAAACCTTAGTTCTTGTAGGAAGTGAAAGAGAAGGGCAGATGTTTTGGTCATCTGGAAACCTCTTATTTAATTTGCCCATCTCTGATGTTACTTGATCTTCTGTGTGTGTGTGTGTGTTTGCTGTTGAAATGCGGTGGCTGGGGGATCAGAGGAACATCCAGAAGAGAAGTGAGAGAAGCAATTAGAGGTAACGAGTTCCAGTTCATTGAAGCATTCTGTTGATCTGCATTTTACAGTGGTATTGAGTGGACACCCGAGTGTAGCTGTCATGAGATAATCCCAATGTTTAGGGATTAGAGCTGCTTGACTGCATTTTGGGCCTTTACTCCCTTTGCTCTCCAGTAAATTTAATTTTGCTAGCAATCTTTTGTAAATTCAGTTTGAAAGATGTGTATACATTTCCCCCAGCATGCTTCCCCCTCCCTCTGCTTCACTTTCCTGCGTGCACCTCCTTTTTTCCAGGCTGAATTAGAGATGTTTGTAGGAGTCAAGTCCAGTGATGGCAGGGGCTGCACGGGACAGTCCTCACCAGTCCTGGACCATGCCAGCGTCCTGACCCTGCAGCTTTCCCTGTCAGAGCTCTGCCAAGCTGTCCCACTGAACTGTGCCAGGGTACCTCTCCTGCAGGAAGGCCTTCCTGAGAAAAGCCACATAGTTTTCTAGGCTTCTAACCTGTGTTCTTGGTTCTGGAAGATTTCCAGGGTGTTTGTGAGCCATTCCAGTCTCTCTCTCATTTGGTTTGTCACGCATACATGCAGCATGTATTTAAACCACCCCTATCAGCTCTCTTGCTGGACTGAAGGAAATGGGACTCCAGCTCCTTAGCAGTGAGATGATGGATTTAAGTGGCTACAAAGAAGGAAAGGTTGTATACAAAAGCCTCCTTGTTTAATGAGGGGCATCAGCTGAACTAGAGCTGGATCCAGCATCTGCTTGGGCAGAGCAGGAAACTTCGGGAGTTTCTGTCAGCTCACTGGGAGTGACATTGGTGTTCAAGCAGCTATACCAGTGTGCCGCTTCCTAACCTTCAGAGTGTGGGCAGAGTGTACTTGTGATTCATACTGATTAGAAAAGAGGTAATGAGATTTTTGACTTGGATAGGGCAGTGGGAATCAATCTGGCATATTTTCGAAGTGGCTTTGTGTTTCTTGGGCTGTTGCTTGTATTTGCCTTTGACTAGGAGAATTTGTTATGCAGAGAGATTGGATGCTTCCTTCTAAGAGCATGGAATAGAAGTTGCTTTTCTTGTATGACTTTACTGTTTTTTTTTTGTCTGCTCATAATTGCCTCAACAATAATGCAAGAATTAGCATAGAGATCGGGAAGAAGCTGCACCATTTAAGGGGGAAACAACCTCTCAGTGTGTCGGCTACTTTTTACCCTCTGACTGTACATAGGTTTTCTTTTAATAAAGAGGCTAAAGAATCAACCTTATGTGTCTTTTCTGTGTATTGCAAATATCAAAATATGCTCTCCAGAGGCCTTTGAGACCTTGGGATCTGGATCCAGCTCAGATTTCTTCAAGGGACTGGATCACTGTGCTCTTTTAGCTGAGGCTTTCTGCACAGCTTTCCCATTGCTATTTCTGTAGGAGATTCTTGCAGACATTTGTCATGTTTGTCACCATTGAGGGTGATGCCCAGGAAGAAAACCGCACCAAGGCATCACTAAAAAGCCTTGATTTAGTGCTGTGTGGGCTGAGGGGAGGCTCTAGCTGGGATCCTGGTGCTATAATTTGCTGCCTGTGGTTGCCATTCCCTTTACCTGGATGGGGGCGGGAAGGTCGCCTTTTGTCCAGCCTGCTCACTGACCTCAGGCAGCGAGGCAGGGGAAGGCCAGGCTCTGCCCTGCTGCAGGACTGGGCACCTTCTTCCTGGGCCCCTGGATCTGCAGGCAGAGTAGCCAAGCATGACTCTGCGAGCAGCTCCTGTGAGAGATCGTCCATCTGAGCCGTCTGTCTGGCTTTTTGATTTTATTCTGTTCTGTGGCTTTGCTTCCTTTTTGTGGGAAGAAGAAATGAGGGGAAGTTCTAGTAATGGCTTCTTCATTACCCTTTGTACTCTCCTGTCCTGGAAAGCAGTCCATCAGAGGCTTCTTTCCTACCTTTGTTTCATGTTAAAAGCCCTGTGTAGTCTTAGAGTGAAGCTGGACCAGGATGGAGTATGTTTTGTAGGTGCTTCTCCTTGCCTGTAGGCATCAGTTCTTGCAACTCAGCTTTCCGGCTGGGATGGTTCCTGGGATTAAAGACTGTTCTCTCTGAGTGATGCTGCTTCTGCTTCCATGAGTGGGACCGGCCACATAGCCTGGGGGGATCCAAAAGGTTCATTCAGGGAAGGAAACCTCAGCTGTGGTTTTGCTGCAGCAGATGGAACCTGGGGAATACCCAAGGAAGTGGGAGCTGGCAGCAGGGTATGGGTAGATGTCCGAGGGCTGGTGGCATGTGTAAGAGTGGGAACAGGTGTTTGTGTTACACTGGCCTCTGGAATGATTTGGATTGTGCAGGAAACTGAAGCAATAAAGTGTACTCAACACTGCTGCTCATTTGCAGCAGCAGTTCTGAACGGCCGAGGGGCAGCCTGCAGGAGAATCCAGCTGATTTCTGAAGCACCTGCCCATCCTGTTATTTGTTTTGTCCAGTAGTGGAAGTTGAAGTGTGTGGAAATGCAGAATGCTCGCAGTGCTCTAGTTTTAGGGAAAGGTGTGCTACTCTACGGTGATGCTGTGGGAGTTCTGTTTGTCCTGGGTGGTCTGAAACTGCTGGGTGCTGTCTCCTGAGTGCATAAGAGTTGAGGAGACAGGGAATGTGCCAGAATGAGAACCTGTGCACAGCAGGCTGTGCCCGGGGAGACTTAACACATCGCATTGTTGGGGCTGGAGCTCATACCCAGCAAGTGCCCAGCAGGAGGATGTGACAGAAAGGCATCGTGTGAGATCATAATTATGTGGTCATATCCTTAATGTTTTTAGAGATGACTTCATCTCCTCAAGTGCAGCAAATGGATGGTGCTCACTGAGGCACCATTAAACTTAATGGGAGTTTTGTAACCAATTAAAATGGGTGTAAGGTCAGGTTTTGGACTGAGAACTATCCAATAATTCATTTTTTTTCATCTCATATATGACCCCAAACTGAATTTACTGCAGATAATCTTAACCTTGCACTGAATACAGAACAATTAATTTTTAATGGTCTCTCCTACAGTACTTAGCACTGTAGTGTGGGTGCTTCACAGGTACTAATGATTTTATTTTTTAGTTTGTTGAGAAGTAGAAAAGGTATTCTGTGTCTTATTGTAGAAATGGGGAATTGAGGTACCTCGTAATAAGACCAGTTGTGCCAAAAATCGATTGACACAACCTGATTTATTTTTTATTGTAGCTAGGGCTTTTTTGTTGAGGTGGGGTTTTGGTGGTGTTTAAATCCCTGATCTACAGCTCTCTACAACTTCCACTATATGTATGAATGCCTGCTGTTTCCACAGACTGATTCTTAAAAGTGTTGTGTTGGGCACATGTCCAGTGATGTTGTCTTAATCTTAAAAACCAGCAGAATAACTTAAGTAACTTGGTCATCATTGTAGTGAAACTTTACTTAGAAGATAGGTTTGAAATCTAACTTTTTAAGTAGAATGGATATTGCTTGTTGTAAACTACAAAACCACATGGCTTTTGGTTTCTGCAGCTGTTTTTACTGCTCAGAACACAGTGCTTCCTAGGCTTGAATGAAGCAGGAATTAGGAAAAAATAGCACATAACCCTGATTTGTAGTAACATCCCTGCACATGAGGAAACAGTGGAAGTTGCATGGGTAGCTGTAGCTGCTATTTTTTAATCCGCAGCCCTTGACTTTTGCAGTTGCTATTTTAGGAGAGAATGTGACTACTTTGCCTTTCGAGTTAAAAAGCATATTTTAGTCTGTTAGCAAGCAGAGAGCTGCTGTGTGGACAGCAAAGGCAGGAACCGGCTCCTGACCCGCTCTCTGTGCTCACTGCCAACGGGGGACTGGCAATTCTCCGCCTTCCTGGGAACACAGCTCTCAGCCTGGTCACTTGTGGGGTTAGCGAGGAGGAGAGAGAGCCTTGTTTTGCTGAGGAGACTTTGTGACAAATTAGGGCTGCAAAGCAATCCTGCCACTTGGGATACAGGTGTCTTGGGTGGAAAATACTTTGGGTGTTCATGGACTTGGTATCTCCTTTTTGTTTGCTGAATAATGTGTCCTGCGTGCATCCCATCACTGCCTGCTTTTTATTGCTTCTGCATGGGTGTTCGGTTCTATTCTTCTTAGCTGAGTGCAACACTGAGAAAAGAGGGTCGAGAGCTGTGTTGTATGGCTGGGGCTGTCATCTTCAGAAAGCCCTGGACAATAAGCCTAGGACTTTGGGCTGGATGCCCTATCTTATTGCTAGGATTGTCAGACTACAACACTGAAAGTATTCCTCCCCTCCTAATCCTGAGGAATAAGCACCCCATCCCACTGCTTTTTGGAAAGAGGAGATAAAGACCAACCTGTCAATGCCTTCTTTGTGCCTCTGCATGTGTTATAGGGAGAAGATGAAGCTGGAGTCCTCTCCAAAGCTCACACGAATGCGGTGGAGCCCTGGCATCTGTTAATGTCACCAGCTGGATCTAGCAGCTTTTTCCCTATATGACCTTTATATCTAAGCACTTCTTGGAAAATTCTGACTTCCCTAAGAGTGGTGGTCTGCATGACAAGTGCCTTATGTTGTGTGAGCTGGGCTGAGAGGTCACAGTCACAGGCAGAGGAGGCAAGGCCATTGTTTGCAATGGTGGGATAGACTCAGCAGGAGATGATTGTGGTATTTGGGAACAGTGCTGTCTGTGTGATGGTTAGATGTCAACCATGGGCCAGAGAACACCTCAGAGAAGAGAAGGAGAATGTCAAAGGAAGTGGACCAGCTGTGACTTTTGATTAATAATAAGGAGAGTTACGTTGGAACTTAACTTTGTAGTGTTTCCATCTGTCGAGGTTTAACCCCAGCTGGCATCTAAGCCCCACACAGCTGCTCACTCCTTCCCACTGGGATGGGGGAGACAATCAGAAGACTAAAAGAGAAAAAACTTGTAGGTTGAGATAAAAACAATTTAACAGGTAAAGCAAAAGTCACACATGCAAGTGAAGAAAAACAAGGCATTCATTCACCCCTTTCCATGGGCAGGCAGGTGGTCAGCCATCCCCAGGAAAGCAGGGCTTCATCATGTGTAATGGTGATTTGGTAAGACAAACTTCATCACTTCGAATGTCCCCCATTTCTCTTTCTTCCCTCAGGTTTATATACTGAGCATGATGCCATGTGGTATGGAATATCCCTTGGGTCAGTGGGGTCAGCTGCCCTGGCTATGTCCCCTCCCAACTCCTTGTGCACCCCCAGCCTCCTCACTGGTGGGCTGGGGTGGGGTGAGAGGCAGAAAAGGCCTTGAGTCTGTGTAAGCACTGCTCAGCAGTAACTAAAACATCCCTGAATTATCAACACTGTTTCCAGCACAAATCCAAAGCACAGCCCCATACCAGCTACTGTGAAGAAAATTAACTCTATCCAAGCCAAAACCAGCTCACCCTCTGTCCATCCCTTCTTTCAGTGTCCACTTCTGACCTGTCAGTGCTGTTGTGATGGACTTGGATGTGGGGTATGAGGCTGAGACTGGTATTTGAGTATGTGTTGTATGACCATCTGATATATGTGTCTATATATATGTGTCAGTGTGTGGCTTTGCCAGGAAATTTAACTTATGCTTGTAATTAGGTCTGGTTTTTGTGTTCTTCTCTGTCCACTAATTAGATTCTTCCAGAAAAGACTCGGTGCATTTCACCATCTTGCCTGATCTCTTCTGGCTTTCAACAGCAATATCATGTGGTCAGTGCCAAATACTACAGTTTCAGAAAAATCAGTTGTATCTCTTCATAAATCACCAGTTAGCACCATTAAGAATTCTTTATGCTTCATGTTCTGTCTTGAAACCTCATTGTCTACAAGTCTGATAAGATATCTGAGTGTATTTCTTTCAGCCAGACCGAAGTGTAGGTTCTCCTGGGGATGGTTGTTTCCCATGGGGAAGGTGTTGACTTGAATAGATGGAGGTGCTATGAGACTTGCTTCATGTGTGTTTTCCTCCTATTATTCATTACTTAGAAGGTTGAGTAAGAATTCCTCCTTTGCTGGTCAATGGGTTGAAGTTTTCATCTTGAGTGGTATCAAGTATTCGTAACTGCTTTGCATGGCAGGAGGAGCATGGGTTGGATTTGCTTCAACCATGACCCCTTTAAGGACTAGGAATTCTTTGATGAGTGATTACACGTAACTCTGGACTCTTAGTTGATGGATGTAGATGGAGCATGTTTCTTGGGAAGGTTTCCTTAAATAGGCATGACCTTTCTAGTGAAAACAGGAAGATAGTTTTTGCTTTTTTTCTTTTCCAGTATGGTGTTTGTTTCATTTTTGGAACTCATGATTACTGCAGACATTTACCATAGAAGTAGCTCACAGGCTTGGTAGCTTCATGGGGCAGATTAGGCAACTCCACTGGTTTTTTGATAGGGATATTGGCTTGCTTTGCAGTGTGGCATTTGATATAGCATTTGTTCCATCCTTTCTGTACCAGCCACTATTTTTCACCTTTGGTTTTCTGGTTCTGCTTTCTTATCCTTTCTTATCCCATCTGGCATCCAAAACTCTGAGGCATCTCCATGAGCAGGGAAAAAAACTAGCCAGTCTCCATGTTTTAACATGTAAATAAGGGAATTGATACTGATTCACTAGGTCTGGTTCATTCTATGTTCTCGTTTCTCTTGGGTTTTAGTAGCTGTTACTGTGGAATTTGCAGGCAACTTGGGGAGAATGTCCTGTTACCTCAGAATGAGGAACCCTCTGGCTGCAATTTGAACATGATGACAGTCTGCCTGAAGTAGTGCCTGTTTCTGACCGTTCTTGGGAAGTGTGGCAGGACATGAGTGTGTTTGACTCTGGTGTGCACTGAAATCTTCCAAGATGCCTGGTCTGAGCTAGTCACTGTTGCTGACAAGGTTAGCAAGCTGTTTTATGAGGTCTGTGTTAAATAAGCGTAAAATCCCTGTGCTTGGGCTCTCATATCTATTGTAAGTTATTCTGTGAGGTTGTTTCTCTTGGATTTAGTGCTTGATAAAGAGATAATGAATGTATTCTGGAAAAGGTGCAGTACCATGGACAAACTGACCAGCCCTTCTGGGGCAGTAGTATCAAATGCTCTGTCTGGCTTGTGTAGTTTACCTCATCCTCAGGGTTAGTCTGAAATACAAATTTTATGTCCATTCTCCCTGAGCAGTTTCTTATATTGGGTCACCGATTTTTTGATGCCTGAAATGTTGAAAGTTTGCAATTAAATTTCTGAGGTCTGTAGATCTGGTTGGTTCTGGGATTAGCAATTTTTACTTTTGTTTTTAGACTAGGATTTTAAAGACAATCCCTAAATCTCTGGACCCTTTGGGCAGGAGTAAACATGTGGCTTTGTTCCTCTTCCATGGGTGAATTCCTACCATTGTAAGGCTTTCTCTGCCTCTGACTTCCTGGGCAGGATTTTTGATGATGAATACAGTCACATTAAGTAGTGGAGGGCTTCTTAATTGCTCACTTCCCAACTTTACTTCCTAGGTATATATTTTTGTGTCTTGTATGGATCTTCCTGGGGTGTGGAGTCTGTTGGACAGTTAACTTTACTCTCTGAATGATGCTTGTACACAGATAGTTATTACATAGTACTCCTCATGGAAGCAACTATCTTCATGAAGTTGCTTGAAAAAATGATAGTTGCATTTGTACAGGCTGCATTTGAACAGGTGCACTGTGGAAATAAGATTGCAGTGGGAAGGGAGGATGGGATGTGGTTATCACTCATCTCCCAAAGGCTGCTCTGTCCCAGTGGAGCCAGGGCAGGTGGTCCTGCCTTCCTTGGTGACTCAAGGGGTGCTGTCACCTCTATTAAATTAGTCCTGGATTGGAGTTGCTGGAAGTGTTTAGTCAAATGCTAATTCAGCATGTTATGTATGAAGCTAATTGGCAGGGTAGAAAAAGCAATGTTGCCTGTAGGAAACTCTCTTCTTACCTGCAAGAGCTTAAACACTAAAAATATAAAATATCCAGTAGGAAAATTTCTTCTTCCTTGCATGGTTAGCAGTGATAACCAAAAGCAATTTTTTCAGTGCTGTGTTCAGAGCTCTCTGATAATATTGTCATGACTTGTGCTTCTGTTTACAGATTTCCCATGTAGCTGAATTAAATTAACAAGACCAGTCAATTCATTGCTGCTGTAGTTAAACCTCTGGGCAGCAATGAATATGGGAAGGATGGAGCATCACTTTCATGTGATACTCGGAAAGGGAGGATGTGCAGTGAAATGAAGTAGTGGTACTGCTTGGGGGAAGGGTTCACAGTCACAGCTCGGGTGTTGGAGGGAGTAGTGTAGGTTCCCAGGAGTATTTTTTGTCCAGTGCTTCCAATGTGGCTCAGTCACTAGGTAGCATGAAGTTTTTTCTGTCATGTATGGGCTAGCCACAGACTAATGTATCCACAGTGTTTGTTCAAGGCAGATGGCATTACAGGAATCAAAACAGATCTCTTGGTTCCTGTTCATTGATTTAATCCTTTGTTTTTAGCAGTTAAATATCCCTGTATTCTTTAGCCTAGCCTCAGTTAACCTGGATTTGAGCCCTGCTTAAATCCTAATTGCATAGTACTCATGTTAGGAAGAAAGGTGGTGTGAGGTATGCACAGAGAAGTGAAACAACTCCATGAGGTCACCTGTGGAGGAGCAGAAATCTGAAAGCACTGAGTTCAGTGGGCCATCTTTCTTCCCCTAGTTTGAACTAGGTGGTCTACTCGCTTTATTGCTGTCCCCTCCATCTAAGGATGGTCCTTGGAGGCTGTTTGGAATGCATGGTGAGCTGCACATTACTCCTGTCTTACTCTTCATCAGCCTGCTGTGTTAGCAGAAGGTAGCTTGCAGCACTTTTCAGCATCTTTCCCTAGCACCAAAGTTCAGTTAAAGTTAATTGCATATATGGATCTGCATCCTATTCTTAGGTGTTTTATGTTTTCTTTAGGCTTGTGCAAAATACATGATATGATGGAAAAAGTGGTACAGTTTTATCTTACTTCTGATGCCCTCTCCTATGAGTCTGCATAGCTTGTGAGACTGGGATGATACTATGTGCTTAGCCTTGCTGCCAGTTTGGAATTCTGGGCTTCACCATGCCAAGCTGGCTTTTCTTGTCTGCGTCCTCCAAGTTTTTTATGTGGAGTTTACAGATACTGGTGCAGTTTCTACAGCAGAAAGTGTCTCTTTGTAGCAGCTGATGAGTGGATGATGGGCAGCTGATAAAGCTAAACCTTCAAAAGGCTTTTGGAAAAAACCCCGGTAGTATTAAATTTATGATTTGCAAATGTTGTATCAATACTACTGGGTTAGGCAGTTTTAGACCATCTGGTGTAGGTTGGTTTGATTGATAACACCCCTTTGCTTTGGGACACCAAATGCTTGTGTCCATGGCATATTTACAGTGGGCACAGCCTCTGTGTAGTGACTCCCTGGGTCGGGCTGCATGGTGTGAAACCATACCTTGAGGCTAAGCTGGTCTGGTGGATAAACAGGTTCTCAAAAAAGTGATCCTTTCCCTCTGCTCTCCATTTGGCTCAGAATTTCTTTTTCATGATCTCATAAGTAATGCCAAAGAGAAGAATTTGTCTCTAAATCCAGTTCTCTCGACTATGGTGGATGCGTTGCCTCCTCTGTCCTCTTGAGAGGGAAGGTGGTGTCCAGTGCTGGCTGTGCCCATCTCAACAGTGCTGACAGCAGTAGTGTGTGTAGGTTGATGTGGCCTGATGTATCCACACTGCAGCTGCATGCCACCTCTGTCACCTGGGTTGTATCTGTGCTCTGTAAGAAGAGCCCTTTGCATGTTTAGTACCACCATGCCACTGTCAACCACTGTCACATCTGCACTGCTTTAGGAGTGAGTGGACATCCACTCCTACAGAGGAGGGGGGTAAACGTGTGCTCATCCACAGTTTCTCTGATCCAACTGTGTTTTCAACTCTGCCTTTGTGTTTGATGGCAGGTCCTCCTTCCCCTTGGCGCGTGTCTGCAACGTGCTCATGTGCCGGCATGCGTGTGCTGCCCTTGAAAACAGACCAAACTTATTAAAATCATTGCTGGTTGCCATGGCAGCTGTTGTCGCTGTGGGCTAATAGGAAAGGCAATTACTGCTGCATGCTGGGGAGCGTACAGGGAGGGTGTGGGCAGCGGGGTACAGGCGGCTGCCTGCTGATGACTTGTGTGACTGATAGCTTGGATGTCACAGTGAGCAAGTAGCAGAGGAGAGAAAGGCCGGAGATGCCCTGTAATGAGGTTTGGCCAAATAGGCCGTATTTCCACCTCCTGGGCAGGCTTATTGAGAGATTCCCACCCTTCCTTTGATTGTCAGGGGGAATCTCGGGGTTGGGTTTCACGTTTTCAGCTGGGCGCAGCACAGTGCTGCTCAGTGACTCTCAGCTGGCCCAGGAAGTGAAACAGGGAGCTCGAAAACTTTATACGTGTTGAAGATACTCATCTGGTCCCTTTCCTGCTGTTTCCTCTCTGTGATTATTCCTCTTTGGCTCTTACATTGCTGTTTCCTGTAGGTTGAATGTCATGATATAAAACAGCTCTGGTTTTCTTGGAGTAAGGAGGATCGCTTAAGGAAACTGCTTCTCATAGTGAATTTAAAACTAAAGGGAAATTACATCCTTCATCTTTATTCTCTGAATTTGGGCAGCATGTGTCCAACCAATGCCAGCACTGTTTGTGCCAAGTGCAAACTTGAAAAAAGCAAGGACTGTTTCAGACTGAGGAGCTTTCAGGAAATCAGTAAATTCCTTGAACGATGTGAATTGGGGAAGAAGATGAGAGCTGTAAGTCTGTAGCTTCTGTACATTTCAGAGATATCAAAAACTGCTTTGGCAGTGTTTGACAGAACACTGCATTCCCAAATTGCAGCCCTCTGTTCCCTCTGATTTGTGCTGCTTTCCCGTGTGCTAGGAAATGGCCTAAGACCTTGCTGCACAGGAGCTTTTCCAGGAGGCTCTCTTTGGCCATTGAGAGGCACATCACATAAGTTCCTTCTGGTGTACAGAGTCCATGATGGTGTCAATGAAGCTAAAAGGATGGCTGTCACCCCCTTTAATGGGGAGACAAGCTCCTGGAGGCAGGGAGGAGGTTTCTGGTCCAGACAAAGTGAGAAGAATAAAACAGTCCTCTTGGAGCAGGCAAAACTGGGACCTTGTCTGAGTTTCTCTTTCGGTTGATCTCCCAGCAGCTGTTTCCCAGGGCTCTCTGAATCGTGCCCCGGTGGGATCGCTGCGGTGACTCACCCGCCTGCGATGGTTTCCGCAGCAGCGTGTGAGAGCCTGGCTTCCCAGGGAGCCGTGGCACCAGGAAAGGGACGGTTTCTGGTGCGTTTGATCCCTCAGTGAAGATTATGCTGTGTCTGTTTAATTAGATGCTGCTGCTTTCCTTACTGGTGTACTAAATATAAATGGAGGAGCTGGTCTAATATACTTGAAGTTGCAAATGTCAGGAGTCAATAGCTTTATTTTCCTCTTGCCAAATCTGATTTGGTTTTAAGTACTGCCACTAAATCTAATGATGCAGTAATTCCTGTTTGTTAAAAGGAATGAAGGATTTAGACTGAGGTGGACTTCATGCTCTTCTCCCATCTCTCTCATCCCACCTCTGTTTCACAAAGGAAGAACTACTGGTTTGCAGGTATTTGTACAGTAAGATCTGAGGGTCAAAAGGCTTGATCTAAATACATTGTGAATGGAGTTTGTATTCAGCTAATATACAGTTGTAAGGTTTTCTCTCTGCACAGTTTTTGGCACAGATTTGTGCATTCCAAGCATTACCTTCGTGACAGTCAGCAGAGTGCCAAAAAAATGTAAAAAATATAAAAAATGCAGTGAAGAAAAAAAAAGATGCTTCTGGAGCCCAGGCTTCACGTTCTGTTTGGGATTCTTTGTTTGCTGAACTACAGTCTAAGTCCTGGCAGGCCCCAGGGAGATCTGTAATGGGACAGACATCTGTGCTTAAGATGCCTTGCCCTGTGTGTCTGCTGTGCAGGAAAAGGAATAAGTATCAAATGAGGTATTTTTTCCCCCTCTGGGCTCCTACTGAGCACAGTGGACCCAATCTCCTTCCATCTGCTTAGCCTTGTACCGTGCCATTGCAGATGCTGTTTGCTTGAGCGTGTCCGTGAGCTGTAGCGTGGTACCTGGGAAGTACAGCTGGTACTGCTGGCCGCTGTGGGAAATGTATGATCCCAAATCAGTTTGGAAAGTCCCTGAGAGCAGAAACGATGGGGAGAACTCCTCATGGTGAAGACTGATTCAGTGCTGCTCTCGGCAGCGGTGAGGCTCTGTGCATTTGCCGTCGGCTGCTGTAGCTGCTGTTGGTTCATGCCCTGGCTGATTCGGAATGCTTTTGTTCTGGCCAGTAGGATAATGTGGGCTACCTTGTCTTGGGGCAAAGCCGGCTGCTGGGCTGGAGGAGGAGGGAGCGCTCTTATTATGTGCTGGAGGCATTTTTGCCATGTTGCAGCGTGTGCTTGGAGAGGCATGATTTAAAAATGAGAGCACCTAGAACTTTGGGCTGATCTGCCAGGTCTGTTCTGGCCTCAAGACTCGAGGTCTGGCAGAACAGGTTCAGCATTAGATGTCTCTTTGTAGAAAGGAGAGGAAAGAAATACAGAGATAAGTTTTGCTGTTCTTGAGGTTTTCCCATTCCTAGTAGTAGCAAGAAGAAACTGTGTTTCTGGAGGGTGTTGAGTTGTAGTCATTGTCTATTCTCGGTCTATGTAGAGTAGATGAAGACTCTCCCCCAGTGTTTCTCTGTGCTCCAGGTCATCATTAGACATAGCCTGATATGGACTGACTGGCACCAAGGATTTTTTCCAAAAGCTGTTTCCTGTGCTGCATGATGCAGCGTTGAGTCAGTAACCCTGTTGCTTTGAAGGTTAACATTTTTCATATCCCCAACACTTGTATATTGTCTTGCCTTATCCCTCCTTTTCCTCCCCCCAGCTTTTCCTATTTTTGATAGACTAATCTAACACAAACATTTCCAGGAACAGAGTAGTGGCTGCGAGAGAATAGCCTCCAACCTCTTCTGCTTTAAGCTTTGGGAGCCCGTCTGACGGAGAGCACATGACGCTCCCGGTGGCTTTTCCTTCCCGGCGGGACACAGGGAGCTGTGTGTGCGAGGGGAACAAGCTGTGCTGTGTAGTGTGTCGGCGCTCCGGTGGCGCTGGTGGCGCGGGCAGGCCGGGCCGCTGCCAGCGTGGCACGGCTCAGCGAGCCGGCGGCTTTCCCGGGCCCGGCGGGGCTCGTTCCCCCGGGGCCACTCGCGCACCGCCCCTGTCCCGGCCCCGGGCGGGAGTGCGCGGCGTGGCTGCCGGCGATGCGAGCAGGCTTCATCTTCCCTCGGCGTGGTGCGAGCGAGCGGAGCGCCTGAATTATTCACTCCTCCTCGGCCTGCTGTTCCTATTGAATTCCCGTGTCGAGGCACCCTGCCAGCACCCGCTGATGAATTCATTGCTGCGCCTGCCCCAGGGGCACCCTGTGTGTTCGGGGCTGGAGGGGCCGGGGGCGGCCGCCTGTGCCGGGCTCGCCCTGGAGTTGTGTAGCTGCAGGTCGGTGAGACTGGGATGCCCTAAAGCCTCTCCATCCGCAGCGTAGGTGGGCGCCGGCCCTTTCGCTGCTCAAGGGTTTGTTGGCAGGTTTGCCTGTGTTTGTATCTGTCTCTGCCTCGCAGCCGTGCTGAAGTCTGCCTGGGCTCCCCGATCCCGATTTTCTTCTATCATCTCTCCACTTGTGGTATCTGGTATGGTGTCCTATCTGTATTTCGTCTCGGTGGAGTGGATTTCTCTGCAAACCACATCCTTGGTTTTTACACACCATTTGAGGTTCTTACTTCTGTATCCCGAGCTTTCAGTAGTGGTTGTGCTAAGAAAACAATCACGTTTCACAATTTCTGAGAGGAAGTTTTTTTTTATTGTTCTAATAGAAACCATTTCCCTTTTGCCTATGATGTTGCTCTTAGTAATCTGAATAATTTTTTTGATCAATGTTTAAAAAATCTCTACTGCTCACCTTATCACAACTCATAAAAGCTCTTGAAGACACTTTTATACTTTTGGAAGGTGATTATCACTACACTTTACAAGAACTTCTGGGTGTGTGTTTGGTACCATCTTCATTGTGTCGATCCTCTGCTTTGTTCCTCTGTATTTTCTTTTTTAAGCAATTACAGCAGGTGGCTGGTCCTTGGGGAAGCTTCCTTTGACCAGAGTGCTCTCTGGTCCTAGTTGACAGGGGAGGATGGAGTTTCAGATCCTCCTCCTTACGGCACAGAGGAGTGTTTTTTCACCTCTAATTGGATCATGTAAATCGGCTCTTTCTTTGTCTGGTCCTCTTTGTCCAGAATCTCCTTCTGGATTTTGACCAATAAATCAGCCTTGACAATGGATTGACTTTTTCTTTAGTAGTTAGGTTGATATTTAAAAGCTAGTATAACTGATGAGCAAAATAGGTGTAATAGTCAGAATTGTGACCAATAATTTCCCTCAAAAACTGATTTCTGTAGTAAAGGTGATATCTAAGTGATGGAGTACAAAGTGGCAAAGGCTTTTTTTTTTTTTTTTTTAAATCCCATGCTGTTACAGTCCTCTGGGTCTTAAGTATTTGATAAAGTGCTAGGGGGTCCCCAGAGTCTGATAGATGCTGGAGAAAACAGAGCTCCCTTCCAGAGAGAAACCCAGTCCTTGCACGCCAGTGCAAATGCTGGATGCTGGAGTGGTGCACCTTTCTTCTGGGCCATGGAAAGCTTTTCTTGCTGAGTCACTGGCCACAGTTTGTGGTGTGTGGTTGTGTTGGGTAATGTGGGGCAAGGGATGTGCTGCCCTCCTTTTCCCCACTTTGGCACTTATGCCTGGAGCAATGGGGTGTGCTGTTACCTCTGAAGGGGTGGCTGCAGCATTGCTTGCTGTGGCTTCTCTGCTGCAAGCAGCAGGGTGATTCAATGGACAGAGAGGTGCAAAACAAACCCCAGAAAAGCCAAAATCACAAATTGCATGAGCGTCAACTGGCTGTTGAATCAAAAAGGCTAGAAGGAAGGGAACAGAGTGTAAACTTATCTCTTTTGTCCTTTGTACAGGCAGGAATGGAGAAGGGGTGCAGTATTCCCTGTCAACAGAGGAGAGGGAAATGTCTGAAGCAAACTTCCTGCTATAGCTTTTAAAGTTGGATGAGTGGGAGACGTGAAGTTGCAAAGGTGTGAAGCCTTCATGCAGCAACAGGGAGAAGTCTGGGGCTGTGCTTCCTGATTAGCACACAGGGCTTGCAAATGTGTTCTTGCTGTGGCAAAATCATTCAGCCCCTCCAGAAGTAAATACAAAAGGTGTCAGACTGGGATTCATGAATGGTGAGGCCTACATGTAGTCAGTTGAGAAGCTAGGCCTGACACATGGCTTACTATGTAAGTAATACATGGCTTCTGGGATGCAGGAGAGCTGGAATTACCACTGTCAAAGTGTGGGGCTCTGTGCTTTTATATTCTCTTTGTGTAGTAGAGATTCTAAGTTTTGAAGAGTCTCATTTGTAGCCATTTTGGCTTTAGTAATGGCAGCAGGAGAAATGGAAAACTTTTTCTTCCTTCCCCTTTTTTCCTTCCCCCCAGGAGATTTTTGAATGTTTTCAGAAAGGAGCAGATTTTGGTCTTTTTCTCTCATCTTCCTGGTCTGATGGAAGAGCAGTGGGGGACAGAATTCAGTCATTGATTTGCATGTATTCAACCCTTCTGTCCCGAATCTCTACAGTGCCTTTCTGTGCAGCTGATAACAGCTTTCCCATGCAGCAACCATATCTGTGTGAAATTCCAGTGTCCTTTATTTTTTTCCTTTTTCTTTTACTGCTGCTGCTTTAAAGCTGCAAGTAATCCTCCAGGCACCAGTGCTATCTTTCAATCGACTCTGACTGATGCAATTCTGTCTTCATATGGGATGGGATTTGGGAGGTGTGGTTTTTCGCCCAGGAGGATTACAAGCTTCATTTTGGTACAAATACTTTTTTGCTACAGGTGATACTGTTGGTGCCTCAGGACTTTGTTTTTGGCACTAGGAAGATGCACTGCAAATTCAGTAATGCTCCTGGACCTTTCTTCCTTTTTAGTGCTGCAAAATGTCCGTTGGTATTGGTAGTTGCCTAGAAAGTTTAGGGGTCTGTTATGTTTCAGCTTTGGTCAGGTTCTATATAACTATGTAATATAGGTGCAAAAATGTATGTTTTATATACACACAACATTGTCTTCTGTGGTCGTCATTTAGGTGTTTTCTTGTAATGGATTAAACAATGTCACTAATACATGAGATTGTTTGTTCTTTCCTACCCCCTTTAGGGAAAGTAATATATGCTGCTTCAAGATGAGTTTTTGAAGATTTTTTGTTCACATTTTTAATGGGAAAGAAAAGTTTTGCTGCCTTTTTTTTTTTTTTTCGAGGGGTAGAGGGTTTAAAGTAAGCATGTGCCTGTCACTCCTGGGCAGTGATGAAGTCTATGGTCCTCCTTGGTTTCAAGAGTAACATTAACATGTTTTGTTGTATGACCCGTGTAAATGTTCACCCTGAGTCATGGCTTAGCCATTTATGGAGAACTGCAGTGGTTCAAAGCATGAAATCGTCACCTCCAGTTTCTTTGTAATTTGCAATTTGCTACAGTTGAAGTCTTGTGCTGTCATTGTCACCATGCTGTAGTCGAGTGGAGGGGTAATGGAAGCATTACTTACCGAAGCCAGGTCATATTCCAATCTGAGACAGTCTCTGAGCTCTTGCATGTGTGCAAATCTTGTTATTGAAGGCTGTAGTATCAGGCTGAGAAGCAGGAACATTTCTAACATCTGGATAGTCTGATGACAGAGGATGTGTACATTTAGTATGCCTAACAGTGAAGTCTTCTACATGCCTTGTCCTACCATGGACATTCTCCCCAGGATCAGTGTTCTGCAGCTGAACTTGTCACATCTGTGGCATCTCTTTGTGACAGTGGTAGGTGGGCCTGTAGTGAAGAGCAGTGCTTTTCTGAAAGTCTGAAAGTCATGGAGGTCACAAATCTGAAGCACTGAAAAGAGAACTGGTTTGTGTGTGCTTTTGCAATTTCATTGAGGAAAAGGTATTAGCATCTGTTTTTGCAGGTCCTCTCCAATTGCTGATCTGAAAAATAGCTAGCAAGTGTAGGTAGATTTAATTGATAAAAATACTTTTTCCCTCCTGGATTCTCATAGCTCTGGACATAATTAAGGCACTAAGCATGACAGCTTGGTTTTGGATACTTCTGGCTACTATCTTTAGATCATCACTTTGCTCATGAGAACTCATTTCAGCAGCTCCACTCTTTGGTAGAGTAGCAGCAGACTTGAGTTGCTCCTCGCTTCTGAGGGATGAAGAAAGGAGCAAAGTATGAGCAAAAATCACTTATGTCTGTTTAGACCATATGGTACTGGGAGATGTTTTGCAATGAGGAAGGGAAGCCATGAAATGGGATGAACCATGACTTTCTTCTGCTGCCTCAGATGACTGCTTCATGTTTCTGATGATCAATTCTGCAAGGGAGTAAAAATTCTGCATCTTAAAGCAGTGTTATTGATGCAAGTGTAAAAGGCTCTGAAATGCATGGAGGTTGCTGCAGTTTAAACTGTTGGGAAACTATGCTTTCATTGGAAAAGAAGGCCTGCCTTCTCCCTGACTGCAGCCATGTGGTCATACAGCCTCCCATGTACAGGTGTTAGGGATTACATGGCCTGTGGTGACCACTTTTGTTCATGAAGCTAATCCTTCTCCTTTTTGAAGGATTAGTTTCCAGGAAGATCAACAAGCTGATCTGACTTGCAGTTTTCTTCTGTGGGCCCTACTGTGCATGCAAAAGGTGAGGTAGGGACACACGCTTGGGAACAGGAGCGGGGGAAAAACCAGAGCGATTCACTTTGTTGGTACAGTGATTTTTGAGGCTGGCTTAATCTGTCTGTAAAACTCATACTCTTAAATGTTTGTATCACTGTCTAGCTCAAGGGAGTTTGAGGTTTAATCCCTTTATACTTGGGCTGAGCAGTTGTTACCAAATGTGCAGAAGAAGGAGCAAGTAGAACTGAATTTATAGGGCTGCAACTGTTTAGAGCTTTGACTAAAAATGTTGGCTATATTTACAAAGGAACCTTGAGAAATAAAACAGAAAAAGCAAGTGGTGCTTTGGCATGGTTTTAAGCTTTGACTGGCCCTTTCCTCTGCTGTTTGCTGCGGTGCCTTAGGTCTGCTTCAGCTCAGGGGTTTGCTATACTGCCAGTACCTAATTTAAGATGTTTGTGTGTTCAGTGAGAAGGTGGCTCCCTTTTTTGTTTCCTTTATCTGAATGTGCTGCATAGGAAGATACACGATGCTGTAATTTCAGTAACCCAGTGCTTTTAGATCTCTTCTGTTCTGCATTTCATCTGTAGGCTCAGGCAGGGAAATATTACTTCTTAATGCAAAGAAGTCTCCAGGGATTGCACACAGGAGAGGTTTTTAGACTAAATTGTGAAAGAAACAAGCTTTAGGTGAATGTGCTGTGACAGTCCCTGCCCACACATTGCACACTTACACCAAGCGGTAATTTCAGTTCCACTTAAAAGTTGGAGGAATTGTAATGCTGTTGCCTTCCTAAAAGCTTTGTGAAAAATGGTGGTGGGGTGGGAGAGAAGCAGATAAGTGCCCCATGGAAGGCGAGGCAGTCAGGACTTGTGGTTTATGCACTCCATATGGAGCAGCTGGATGATGGGTCAGGCCATGCATGGTGTTTGCTCCCTTTTGCCTGGAGGAACCGTAGCAGGGGACATAGCGACGGGGGCTGTGGTTATAGCTGCGGGAGGCTGGAATGGGAAGCAGTCGGGGGCACAGGGTACAAATCCGCGAGGAACTAGTTTGGGTTGGTTCCACTGCCTTGTTTATTACATTGTCTTGCAGGCGGGGACGGGAGGGGGCTTTGATGCTTTTGTGTGGTGCTGGCAGGAATGTGCAATCCGGGGGTTTTGAGACCTCCTGGAGGGGGGTGTGGGTCTTTTTCCAGTGGCTTCAGACTATCCATAAAGACAATAGGGTGGAACTGAGTCTCTGTAAGGAGTTTGTGTGCTGTTTCTGAGGACTTCCTGTGCTTTAACTAAACCTAAACCTCGTAAAAAGAGAGAAATGCATTGCAGGCATGCTGCAGAGAAGAACTGTGCCTGTTTGACAGACCCAGATCTTGCAATCTCCCAGGTTCCTGGGGTGCAGCAGCCTCGTACTTTAATGCTGCAGTCGCTGCAAAGATCTCTGGCACCTGTCTTGACCTTTCATAGGCCCGATTTCTTCCTATGAGCTTGTGCTGTTTAATTGCAATCTTATTTTTGTCATTGATGGCTGTATTTAAACACAGGATGTATAAGAATATTCAGTGCCTGAGACTGCTGGAAGTCTCTCACTTCATTTTTCCAGTAGTACATAAGGTTCTCAGCTCTGCTGGGCAGAATACAAGCAGCGGCAGCTATTGCCTAAGCAGGGCTAGCATTCCCATCTGGACCAAACCGAAGAATTCAGACCGCTTGCAGATACCTCACTGGTTAATTTTGCTCTCCACAGTAACATGATCTTTCTTAGAAAAGTCTTCAGAGAGCCTTGCCTTGCTTCCGTGTGCAATGAAATGGAAACAGTGACTTACTGTCAGTGCCTGGTTTTGTCCCCTCTAGTGGAGTTGGGTGGTGTTTTCTTTTGCATCTTCCTCCCTTTGCAGACCACTCTTCCAGCTTCTTGAATGCAGCCTTCCAAGTGAAGGAAAGGTCTTTCTTCCTTTTTCTTAAAATTTTGAATTAAAGTGTGTACTTAAACTCCTCAAAACTATTCCAGAGAGGAGGTGTTCCTCCTCTGTGAGGGAAGGAGATCCTTTGATGAGTGTTCCTTTTCTCCTTGTTTTAACAGTGTTCTAGCTGTGACCATTGCCTGCATGGGGATGCTTCATCCCTCCAGCGTAAGTTATTTGGCTAGGCTGATATATCAGCTGTAACCTGCCATCCTGTGCAGTTTGTCTAGGCTGGGTATTTCTGGTAGCTTAGGCAGGATTTCTCTCTTTTCATGTGCTCTGCAGTGGGCAGGTGTGACCACAGCTACCATGCAGGTATCTCAATGCAATCCCATTTAGTAAAAAGCTTTGCAGGAACAGTGAGGAGGTTTGAATAACACAAGTGGATTCCAAGGAGTCCTTGGTTAATGGCTTAGAAAGCCTGTTATTAAGACTTTTAAAATTATTTTTTTATATAAATTGCACTCTGGCTATAGAGGACTTTGGCATGTGGCCATGTCCCATTCCGACCGTCTGTGGCCCATAAGAAGGTGGCAGTCAGCTACAGGGAGGATGTAAAAAGAAAAGTAAAGGTGTACTTTCTGTAGTGGAATAGCATTGTGTTATAGCAGGAATCAGTCATATGTTACTTTCCATATAGAATTGCTTAATTGGGATGTTGAAAGGTTAGCTTTGATTTTGTTTTGATACTCCTACATTTTTGTAGGCAAATGTGTAGCTCTTTGGTGTCTAATTAGAGAAAAAACCCTGGAAAATACTGATGTGTGTGGGAGAGATGAATAAAGGTAAAGCAAAGAAGGGAGGGTAAAAGCAGGCTTTATTTCCTCCTGGAGATAGCAACCATTGCAAGGAGAGTAACTCTAATAAACTGTTACATGGCGATTTATTCTGTTAAAATTCAACAGTCATGACCTCTACTTCTCCCTTTAAAAATACTAGTGAATGGCACTTTGGAGACAGACACTCTCTTTGTCTTCAGAGCATGTGCTGAGGCACTAAGAGGCTGTTCCCTTATCAGAAGGAGCCTGTCAGGGGTTGGAAATGGCTGGATCAGTCTCTGTTGTGCTTCTGATCCTTGGTACCTCTGAGGCGGTAGGGGAGCCATCACCATGATGATGTGATTTGCGTCATGGTCCTTCTGTCCTCTTAAGAACTGAATTAAATCTCTTGTGTGTGTCTGGAATATTTCTCTGTGCTGGAGAAAATTCATATGCTGGTTTATGGCAGAGAAATGGGAGGTTCCAAAGGACCAGAACTCGGGATGATCCCTCAATGTGTACAGCTCCCATTTGGGGATATTCTAGCTGCAGAATGACTTGCTGTCCATGTTTTCCCCAAATTGATCATACGAGGTGCAATTAGTGCCCTGGATATTCTTTGATCAGGGCTGCTTCTGAAGCAGTGTGGTATGGAGGGGTTGGTCTTTCTCCAGCCCTTGGGGTGCCACTTTGGGGTGCGCCTCGTAAGCAGAGGGAGCTGCCACGCTGTGCAAGTTGCTCTTGCAGCAGCATGAGGGGGAGTTAGTTCCCTTTTAGAGATGTCCTTTTGTTCCCTGCTGTTGCAGCGAGAGGAGCTTTCCAGGAGGGGGGATGAAGAGGCCAGACTTAATGGTCTTAAGAGTGGATTTATTATTTTTTTTCTATTTTGCAAAGGAAGGCCTGGGAGTTGTTCCTCTCTAACTGTTTCCAGATGGTGTTGCTGGAACACAAAGATTTCTAGTGTGTTTGGGATGGCGGCTCTGAGACCCCCAGCCCCCCCAGCGCTTCCTGTGCAGCTCCACAATCCTGCAGGCTTAATCAGAAACAGTCCTGGCTGCTGAGGCCAGGGTGCCCCAAGGCCTCTGCTTTCTCTCTCCTCTGGGCTTTTTAACCCCTTGTCATTACAGCTCCAGCCCATCAGTCTGCCCGCCTCACTTCTCTCCTTTCATAAGTTGTCTGTGGGCACTTGCAGTGTTCCAGAAATGAAACTGCATTTGGCTAAACTGCTCGAAGAAATTATGTCTTTGGGGAAAGGGAAGATGGTTTGTAATTTGAACCTGGGAAAATGATTTCTGTAACTATGTAGGGCAGCTTATACAATCAGGCCAGTGTGTCCAGGGCACAGAAAATTCCTCTTGCACCTATTTGCCTGCAGCACTTGGTATATAGCACGATTTTGTCGGAGTCGTGTGCTGTTGAGCCTCTTTATCTTTTTTGTGCCAATTTCCCTAAGAGCAAGGCAGATTTAATTTTGTATTACAGCCTCTTCACACCCAACTGACAAATTAGCTTCAGCTTTTTTCTTCTGAAGGTAATATGACAACTATAATTTCGTTCTGCAAAGTAGGAGTACTCTTGTTTCTTTTTAGCCTTTGAGCAACAGCCTGTGAATATCTGTAAAATCAACCAAGAAGCTTGTGATCAACTGACTTCCCTTCTGGCTCTGTGGTATCATCTCCCTTGTCCTGTTCTCTCCTATATTCTCCCTCCTGTTTTTTATGTAAACAGAACAGAACAACAGTGAAGCCATCTACTAAGGCAAAACTCTCTAGCCCTCTTCACCTTGTGAAAGCTTGTAGCTGTCATGTTTGAGCAAGCCAGATTTTCATGCCGTGAGCATGTTGCCCTGTAATGAGTTGGCTTAGTGTAAATTATATGTGAAATGCTTCTTCAGCCCCCGTACTAATTACAGCATCCAAAGGTGCCCCCAGTGCTGGATTTTAAAGCCTTGTTATGAGCCCTGTCCTGTTTCTGTTGAGTAAGAGTATAAATGAAGATGAACTGCCATTTTAAAATGCTTCTGCTTAGTAAAAGAGGAGGGAAATCAATATTCTGTGTTATTGACTTCTGTGCATGCAGAGTGTCCTTGTGTTTGCTGGATCATAGACGTCACACTGTGCACAGTATTCCCAGGGGCTTTAACTTGCAGTGGATCTATTGTTGCCACCGTAGGTCATGGCCCAGCAGAGTCAGGCTGTATTTTCTTTATGCCTGGAGCAGTATGAAGATGCTGCCATTTGTAGTCCAAAGAAAATATATGTTTTGCATGTTTAAATTACACTGAATTAATGAAATCTCATCTCTCTGAGAAGCTCAAAACACCCTTGTCTGGTCTGGAAAATGAAAAACCGAGTTGGGGAAAGGCTGCTTCTGACCAGAGAGCTACTTACATTATTTGTAAAAAAGAAAGTCAGGGAAAAATCAGCATTGTTATAAAGAATATATGTAAAATCCTTCAAATTTAGCTGTTGAAGCGCTTTCTGTGTATGAAAGTTCCCCTTCTCTCTGCAGCATTGGACATCTGTACTGTAACTCCATACGGACACTGTCAGCTTAAAGCCTGAGTATGCATTTGTAAACTTGTCCCTTCATGAATTTTTTAACAGACCTGAAAGTTTAAATACCACCTTTCTGTGTGGTTTGATCAGATGTGTATTTGTCAGTATTCCATTTTGCAGCCTCTGCTATGCCAGTTAGTTATTGTTCTTTTGTATACATACGGTTTCAGGTAAAAGAAGTGACAGGAGATTGGAGTTATGAAAATACATATTTCAAAATATAGAAAATTGCACTGACACATTTGGGTGGCATCACTGGGTCCCTATTCAACAGGGATGCAGACATCACAGTTTCCCCGTTCTCCCTGACCATCTTGTGGGCTTCTGTAGCTCCAGACTATTCAAAATCTGGTCAGGGCAGGAGACTATTTTTATTAATCTGACATCACTTTCCTTTCTTGTCTTTACTGTGTCACTGGGCTTCCCGCCCAGGGAGCCTCTGGCAGGCCTGGCCTCCCTCCAGCCAGGCTCTGCTGGGGTCCTGCCCCTTCATGATGGCCAGGCAGAAGAACTTTGAACCCAGGGCGGGCTGTGGACTGCCTGGGCCTGCAGGCACCGTGGCCATGCCTGACGGGTGTCCAGCTTTGCACAGCCGTGGGCTTTGTGGAGCTGTGAGGCCGGAGTGGGGCTGGAGTGGGTGAGAGGCTGCGGGTGGGGAGCTGCGTTCACCGGAGCCCTCTGAGGCAGCAGGGACCTGGCAGTACAGGGGCTCTCCTGCCCCATCTGCCCAACACCGTACTGGCTCCTGCTGAAAACACAGTATTTTTAGGATATGGGGAAACCTGGAGTGGTGTATGGCGGGAGCTAGGCCGGAGGCTGCTGTCGCTGCAGCAACGGGGCCAGAATTCCAGGAAGGAAGAGGGGCCGGATGAGCCTCTATCCTGGCCTCTGCTAGGCTCCAGAGCGGGGAGCCCGTGGGTGCTTCTCTGCTCCCATGGGCACAGCCGCTGGCATTGGGCCCCCGCAGCCAGAGCCCTGAGCTGGCAGCTGCAGCCCGGCTTTTCTCTCCCTCAAGGAGTGGCCTCAGTCAGTGGGGCAGGCATTGGAAGCCAGGGCTGTGCTAGCCAGCATTTCTTCCCAGCCATCAAGGACAGCCATGTGCAGTGTACTTGGTGTGGCACTCTTTATCAAAATCTCAAGCCTGTAGTCCCCAAATACAATTTCAAAAAAGAAAAAAAAAAGTAAAAAAAAAAAGAGGAATGGGTGAGAAATAAAATGTAAGTCTGAAAATTATACAGGTTGTTGATGGTAGGGAACTAACAAGGAAGCAAATAAATGGAAGGTCTTTGCTAGATGATGTCTGCACATGTGGAAACCGGCCAAAGCCGTGAAGCAAGTTTAATTGAAAGTGAAGACAGCTGAAGGGAAGCGTCCCACACTATAGACGCAGTTATTGGTGCTGCAGAGTGATTAGCAAGAGCTGTATATCAAATTAGGATAAATATCGAGGGAGAAGGGTGACATTAAGATCCATTTAAAAACTACTTAGTTGGGTTTTTCATTAATAATTGGTAATTCACCCTTAGATGCTGCTTTCCCCATTAATTTTATCCAAAGACAATTTGGGGTAGGAGACAGTACTCACAATTGAGAAGGCAGACTGAATGCATCAGATACACTTGGACAAAGAAATGGTTATTTCCTTTTTGTTTTTATGCAATAGTTTGTGCAAGTAGGAGTCTGATGAAGAATTGCTTATTTTCTGGGTAACTGATAATAAGATCAAGGCATTTACAGTTTTACTAGTGCTCTGTCACAGTTAAAGTACTAAAAAGCCTTTTTCAAGACAATCCCCC
>VZRZ01007688.1:638464-650955 GCA_013398175.1 Climacteris rufus
TTTCACACCAACCCCCCCCCCCCCCCCCACCCTGTCTTTCACCAGCACAGGGTTTCTGTCTTTGCTGTATGTGAGAAGTAAAACAAAAAAGATGGTGAAACCACTGGGCTGTGATGAACAGCACTGGGATTTCTGTCTGGCTCATGAGCTTTACTTTTTCGCAACTGTCACTTTCAGATTAATAGCTTCGTAGCCAGTGTTTTCAGCCTTTTTTTTTTTTTTCTTTTTGTGAACATCTTACTCACTGTGTTCTAAAAAAGGGGCTTCTGTTCATGTAGTACAAGTCTCTGATAAATGTGTAGCTTGTGAATCTCATCACTTCAAAATCCCATTTTGCTTTCAGGAGAAACAAGTAATTTCTTGTTGCCTTTATTTCATTGCTCTGTGTGGTCCAGGGGTTTCTGGCTTTCTGGTGCAGGGACTCTCCCTTGTCACTTCTGTCCAAGCCACCAGGCTGCTGCACCTCCTGTAGCTCTTGGGGGCAGCCAGAGCAGAGACAGATGAGCTGTTCTTGTGAGTTTTGCTGCTGCTGTTCAGAACCCAGCAGGTGGTTGTGAAACTTGAAAGAACTACATTAACTTCACTCCACTTATCCTGGCATTGTCAGGAAAGCAGGAATGCTGCAGATCCAGGGAAGCGATTGCTTGGTCATGTTCCTGAGGTTGTCTTTGCAACTGAAAGGACTCAACAGTTAAAACTGAAGCTTGGATTCAGCAGGAATTGATTTTTCTGGATGGGGAGATGTGGATGAACTCACCAAGCTAATGGTTCCTACCAGCAGTGTTTTAATCTGCAGAGTTTAGGTTTAATTCGGTTGTCAGGAAACAATACTAATCAGGCCTCAGTGATTGTTACATCTGGCAAATTGTGATGTAAAATTGATTTGTTCAGGGATCATTGCCTTTTAAAGCTAAAATTTAGGTTTAATTTTAAGAAAAGAGCAAAAGTACTCTCAGACCTTCCTTTATGTGTTAGAGCTGTGATGTTTTCCCTAGAGGAATGACTCTACTCCAGTCCTTTGTGGCCTTTCATAAGTTAATGCAGAGCTGATCACTTCTCAGTGGGGTCCTGGCTTATTGGCAGTTCCTGATGTTTTGAAGATGTGTCTAATTCAACAACTCTTAGACTTTATCAAGTTGAGAGGTGTCAAGAAACCCAAAAACCCCAAAGCCTGGCTGCTCTCCTAGTGCAGGAGGACCTACTTTGACCTTCAGTCATCTGGAAATGCCTGTGCAAAGTTTATCTTCTGACCTGACGTGGTACCTGTGACTTGCAGTTTGTGGGAAAGGTCTTGTGTTAGCAAGGCTGCGAAATGAAAGAAGGCAAAAATTTGGAATAAAGGGGTGGTAAAGGCTCAGTGGTTTTGACTGAATTGTGACTTTTATGCTGTTAAATCCAGTTGGTTTGCACAGAGACTGTCACTGGGATACAACCACAATGGTCACACATGCTATGGAAGTGTGGAAGCCCATGTGTAAGATCACTGATACGGTTTGAATAAAATCCCAGTATGTGTTGCTTAAAGCTGATTTACGGTATTAGCTTCCAGTTTTATTCTCCCTACTCTAAAGCAAATCACAAGTACCTGAGAAATGCCTTTCAGTGGTAAACAAAGTAATGAAACATCCCAGTGTCAGTTTGATTTGATTTTGCAGGCTAGTGCTACCTAACTCAATTTCTTTATGAATGTCTGGTTGCATGTTGGCATTGAAAGAGAATGTAATTGGCAGGAGGGAGCTCTGCAAGAGAGATGGAGTTATCTGGGGATTCCCTCTCCCGTCAGGCTGCTGCCAGAAGGCAGGGTCCCTCTGTGTTTGTGGGCAGGGTACTTATCTGTGTCAAACCTTCCTTCTCTCTTTTTCACTTCCATTTTGTGAGATTAGTTTTGTTCGTGTGCAGTCAGAGGAGGAGATTGAGCTGTATTCCCAGCCTCTGCTGCCTTAGATTGCCTACTAGCAGGGGTTTTCTGTCTGGATATAGCTGGACTGTGCTGTTCCAGTTGCAGGAGTTTAACGCTTTCACTTCTTGCTCTGTTTAGTTTTCAACAAAAGCAAACTCCGTATGGAATAATCATGCAGCAGGCCCCAGATTCACCATTAGTGACCTGTAAAATTGGCAGCACTGGAGATTATTGGCAGGAGACGGTTTCCCTAGGCGCTTCCTGCCTTCTCTTGGAGAGTTAAGTTCAATTAGAGCAATGATACGCACAGCGGGGATTTTGCAAAGAGTCCAGTACTTGGTGGTAGCATTGCTGTATGAAAGGCAAAGAGATATCTTCAGCTTTTTTGTGACCTTAATGCTCCAGCTACAGCCCTCTTTCTAACCTCTGCTATCTCCAAACTTTCACTAATGTAACCCTCTTTCACCTCTTCTTTTACTTCCTGATGCAACCATATCCCTCAGACATTTTTAATCTGCATTCTGTGGGGTTTGTCTTCCTAAAAACAAAGTGGAAATTGCAGATTATGGGGTACTTCTCCCTCCATTCAATTTTCCTTGTTTCTTTCTGACTTCTTATGTATTGTGGACTGCCCTCAGATCTTTGTAATCATCTTTCTCTTCACACATTTGTGACTTGCTTCTACTTACGAAACTGTTCTGTTTTTAGATGTGGTTTCTTGGCATCCAGGTTCTTTGACTTCAGGAAACCCCACAAAGTTCAGTTCTGTCTCTTTTCTGTCACAGCCTTGTGGTGACAGTCCCTTTTATTAGTCCCTTATCTGAATAACATCATCCTGAAAATAACGATTTCTTTTTCCTTTATTTATTATAACTTTCAGCTTGCATTCACTGCCCTTATCTTTAGCATCTGTAAGGGCAACTTGTCCATTAATTCCTTATTCTCTGTGCAGAAATCTTTCTGGTTTTCAAGTGTTCAGAGAGACTTGCACAAGAGCTTGTCTGAGGTACTGACCTCACAGGTGTGTGTGTATAAGCACTGTGAAAAGCGTGCCTGGAGTAGTCCTTCAGGAGAAGACCATCTCTTCTGATACAGGGTAGATGTTTATGGCATTTAGACGTAAGTTGGTAAGCTGTAGATTATGGGAGAAACAATCACAGTGCTTATAAGGTGCATTTACATTGGGGGAGAAAAGGACTCACTATGCATTTTCATCATGGTGTTGCTTGTTCTTTAAGTTCATAGTTAAAACCTAAAAGCTTTGAGTGATGTAGTTGACAGCCTCCACTTGCTTCTTCCAACTTCTGTGTCTTTCCTTCTGTTTCTGATTCATTTGTGGAGTTCGTGCTTAACCTGCTTTCGGGCTGTTAGTATTTGAGAAGAATGTACTTGCATGGTGGTCAGCCTAATTAATTACTGTTAATCCCCAAAAACTGGCTGCCAAAAGTTTTGTTGTCCTTGAAGCTTTCATACTGTGCATGCTACTGTAGCATGAGAGCATGAGGAGAGGCTGAATGTTTCCTGGCAAGTTTCCACAGAGAATCCCCTGGGCAAGCTTGAGGTAAAGAGGAAGAGAGGGAGGATGGATACAAACTTTAAATAGCATTGCAGGTCCCTGCATTGAAATATTGGCACCTTGCTTTCCAGCAGAAGTTGTGTTAAAGTAAACTGAAGTTGTGCCAATGGCCACATGCCCTGTGTAGGGCAGCAGACCTCTCTCCATTAGGAGCTGACCTTTCATGCAAAAAAAACAAAACCCAAAACATCTCAACAAAAACTCTTTCCTGACAGCCATCATACATCTCAGTCAGCTTCATGCCCAGAATGTGTTTGCTTTTGACAATTTGAGATTGTTTTGCTGTGTTTTGTCAGGGTCTTCCCCTTGGGCCTCTCTCTCCCTCCTTTCCTTCCCCAAGAGCTGCTGGAGAAAGTGCAGGACTGCCCTAGTAGTTCCTCCTCACAAGTCATAACAGGAGATGGGAACAGACTTAAAAAGTGATTGTGGAGGGTGACTGTTTCCTTTCCTGCTCCTCCTCCTAGCATTCTGCTGGGAGTTGCTAGTGAATGCACAGGGGTACCACGTTGGAATTGATATAGGCTTGGTCTGGTTTCGCTTATTCTCCACCCAGAGAGAAAGATGTGTGCCTGAGGCATGTGAGTGCCCTTTCTCCATTCCGACGAGGATGTGGTGGAGGGAGAGGAATCGAAAATAAATTAAGAAACAGAAATAAACATTTAGGAAGTATTATGTTATCTTAATCCCCACTCCACTGCTAAATGTAGATGAGTCTGGGAATTTCATGGAGAAATTCCAGAAGTGTTGGAGGTTCATGTATTCCCACAGAGCAGAGTGATGCAGCTGCCAATATCACAAAATGTGTAGGCTCAGAGTCCCTTCTGGGCTGAAGGAATAAAACCTAGAGGATTGATTTCCTGTTGGGAGTGTTGAGGTATTGCACGGGCTTACTGGGGTGTTTGAAGTTAAACTGACTGCTTTTAAAGTTCATGTTAAAGTATTAGTATAGTTTTGAAAAGGAAAAAAATGACACTTTTATGGCTAATGTTTAGGGAAACATTTCTTCAAGATTGGGCGAGGTGTGCGATACCATCTGTAATTGTATGTTCTGGTTTGTTCAGTTTTCATGATGGTAAATGCATTTGCATACAAAAATTTTTTGAAAAGTGACCAAAATTCTACACAACTGGTATTACAGAGAGTAAAGTAGGATTCGTTTATGCTTATTTTATGGCTTTGATTTTTATTTTTTTTCCCCTGCATAATTTGGCATATGCAGTTGCAAATAAATTTTAGGTGTATTGGCTTACATGGAAAAAAGGAAGTTCGCAGAATACTTTCGCTCATTCTTCCCCCATTTCATGCAGGTTCTTGTCTTTGGCTGAGTTAAGAGAGACCTATATTTCCTTGCTTTCTATTCTTTGTAACCCTTTCATTCAGTCTTTGTTTTCTTGTCTTGCAGAACGAGCCTCTGACTTCAGGTTATCATGGATATCCAGCAAGAGACAATCAAGTAAGTGTCTGGTTGCAGTAAACGTGTGTGTCCGTGTGTCTCTGTATGCTTAGGGATGTTTTGTCCAACAGCTTCCTGGCTCTCATGTTATGGAGTGGAAATAGTTCTGTTCTTATGTGGAATGTTTGTGGAGACATATGTGATAAATTGAATGGGTTTTTATGGCTTCCAGCAGGCTGTGGCAAGGTGCCTGGTAAGGGGTTAAATGTCATCCACATTACCAACAGCTCAGGAGATTCTTTATTCTTAAAAATGTCGTAGCTTAGAATCCCTGTCCTAAGCTCCCACTATGTCTCCTCAGCGTTAATGAATGTAGATGTTCAGTGCCAGTGCATGCTTGGCCCTGTTTTATACTTATTGCTGTAATTCTGGCATCTGGGAAGCAAAACAACACTGAGTTCTTGTGAATCTGCTTTGCTGGTGGAGTAGGGAATGACACATCCCATTGGGTTGTTTCTAATATCTTGTCTTGCCTTCCTTTCAAGTCCTGCAGGGCCCCTGCCTCTTGCTCTTATTCAGGATGCTCTCCTTCTACAGCAGTAAAAATTACACTGTTCAGTGCACTGCATCTGTAAGCATTCCCTTGCCTCCTGACAGAAGACAGAGAAATCCCACTTGATGAATTTGCGTGATGGAAGGAGGAGATGCTTTGGAACAAATGAAATTTAATGGTTGTAAGATACAACTGTCACACATTAAATCTCCCTTCTTAGAATGAAGTTTTTTTCAGAGTTCTGCAGTGCTACTGCAAAGCACAGTATGAACCAGTGTAGCAGGAAATTAATATGCACGGAAAATCAATAATGCAGCACATTTCAGTAATGAGCAAATAACAAAACCAAAATCAAATTCTTTAATACTCTCAGGTACTGCTATATAAAGAAAGTGATTTTCATCATCTCTTGATGAAGTCTGGGTATATGTAATAACAGCTTAATGGGAGATGTTTTTATGAAGGAAGTGCAGCATAGTGAAGCCTCAGCAACTGAAGAGCTCAAATCTTTGCTGCTTGGTATGTGTAAACGGGTTTCCATATAGGAGGAAATTATTCAGAATGTCTTCTGGGATATATTAAACTGCTAACTAGCACAAATAAATACTAAACACTGGGATGCTGTGAGCGTTGTGTTCCTTCTCTATCCAGGCTAAGTAAGGTAAGCCAGGTTGAGAGGCAGAGCCAGCCCCAGATCCTTAACGTGGTTTATATCTGCTTTTGGCTTCCCCCCTGCTGGTGGCATCTTCTGCACCCTATTTTGTGCTTCACTTTACCCACCCATTTAGAGGTGTTTCGGGGTGTTTTGATACCTACCAGTACGTCCCTCTTCACAGGTTTCCTCTTTCTCATCTCATAAGAACTCTTCTGATTTGAAAGTCCAGAACTGCTATTGCTGGCAGGTCACCAGATCAGAAGGGATGGGCATGGGAAGCTGTACAACAGCCAGGGTGTGAAATGAAAATTACAGCCTGGGCAGCCCTGCAGAGCTCACCCTGTATGGGTGAGCACAGGGAATATTGTACATGTGTGTGTGTATATTTCCGACGGCAGATAGCTTTATGGAATTTTCTTGGAGGACAAACAGCTGCAGTTTAACTTGTGTGTTTTCATTTAGCAAATACTTGTAAGAATACTTTTTTTCTGGTTTTTTGTTTGTCTGTTTTTTTTTGTTTTCTTCCCACTCTCTACAACATGTTGATCTGTGGTAAGCATTTGTCCTTCTGTCTTACTTGTGTCCCTGAAGCAGCTTAAATCCAGATCTGGTTTTCACTAATGAGGTTTCAAGGCTTTTAGCTAATCTGATTGTGAGCCTCTAACTTGATAGCAGCAAAAAAATAAGTCTTCTGTTGCCACAGGCTGGGGCTGGTGTGGGAGAATCAGCAGTGACTGATCCATCACCTACCTTTTTGCACTGGGAAAGGAGGAAGTGGTGTGGGAATATGTACAGGGGTCCTCACCTGGTAACAAAGTAATTATGAGATACAGGAGCAATTGTGTTGGATTTCCTCAAATTAGGAGCTGGATTTGAGCTGGTGAGGGCAAGCCAATGTGTCTTGCTCTTTCCCACTGCAATTCTTTATTGTAAGTATTTGTACTGTGCTTTTTTTTTCCACAGTGTTTTCTTAGGGAGAAGTAGCAAAGCAGAGCTTATTTCTAGGGCTTTTCATCCTTTGACCACTGTAGTCCTGCCAGAAATTCTGTGGATATGACGTGCCCTTTCTGTCACTTTATGTAGCATCCTACTCTAAACTTGTTTGAATGTTCTTTTCGTTCCTTCAGGCTCTGAATGCCGTTAATTGCTGGCTGCAAACCTTTCACTATGCTGTTTTTACACCCTCTAGTGGTTAAATCATACCCAGATGTTCCAGACTATTGTAGTTTTTCTTCCTGCCAGTGGAAACGTGTGATTGGTTCGAGTCTTCACTTTGGCCATTTGGGAGTGTTTAGGTCTCCAGTAGAGAGTTTATTTTATATCTTTCCTAAGTATTTAAGCATCCTGTTGTCATCATGCATGGGCAGCAGTACTGGAGCAAATGAGATGGGGTTCATGTTGAGGCTGTTTCTCTCAGAATTCTGGTGTTGTGATTGCTTTATGATAACCCAAGGTTCTAGGTTGTTGTGCAGCCCCCTTGTTCCTCACCTGCCCTGCCAGAGTGCTGGCTTACTGGACTTTTTGTAGTGATAGGGCCTGAGGATCATGTGTGCTAAGGCATTATTGTGTAAGTTTGCCTAAAAAGAGGCTTTCTACTGGCAAAGTCTTGCACTACTGGATCTATGTTACAGCCATGTAAGGAGCTGGAGAGCTCTCTGGGCCTGTTCTCAAGAATTCAAGGTTTGCTCTGTGGATGTCTAGTACATATTCAGGAACGGCAGGATGCCCTTCCTTTTCCCAGAGCTAGGCTGATGGCAGGGATAGAGCCTGTGGTAAAGGGAAAACAAGGGAAGTGTTAGTGTAACATTGCTAACTGAGATGAGAACCAAGTCTTGTGGTGAGGAGAGCTTATTCTCTGGGGGCTATTCAGTTCTTCATCCCTCTGTTAGACCTGCCAACAAAATGGTATTTCTTTTTTTTGTAACGTGAGCGCCTGCCTAGAGTTCAGTGAACCAAGACTTCCTTGCTTCATTTCCCAAGCTGTGACAAACAGCTCTGAGGTACTATGAGTTGGTCTCAACATGGAAAATGACTGGTACAGCTATACTGATACAGCTTTTACATACGGACAAACTCATCAAGAATACATATTCTGCTTCCAGAAACCTATTCCATGCTGACTGTGCCAGCTCATTTTGTATATAGCCAAGGCCTAAATCATATTGGTCTAGTGCTTTCCATGTCCAAGTATATTAGACATGATATCTGAAATTTGTTAGAGTGCTGAATACTGGCACTTATGTGGCAGAATTTGGCAGCTTCACAGAATAATTTTGTTCCCCAACAGGAAGCAAAATGAGCAAGAACACCTTGTTTAGCTGCCACTGAAGGGAAGAGAGGAGGAGAGAGAATTTATGGAAGCAGGAGGTAATTGCACACACCAGAACTGGGTCAGGATGTTAGAGCTATTATACCTCTTCTGTTATGGAAAGTGATCCTCAGCTATCACAACGGGTTAGGATATTGGTTTGAAGCCTCTTTTAAAAGCTTGTACTTCCGTAAGTACAATTCTTAAATCAAACTGGGCCATTGGCTTGGTGCTAATGTGGTGGAAACATTGTTACCTATCACAGGAGACATTTCCTTCAACAGCTTAATTTCGCTGGCTGGTTTTTCGTCTGAGCACTCACCACGTCTGACCTGTTGTTCTTCTGTATGTGGATGAAGCCCAAGGTAGTGGGTGCCTATGGCAACTAGTAGGAACAGCTTTATCAGTATCCCCTTGGTTTTGAGATCAAGCTTAAGGTGAAATGCTGTTAAATCCTCTCCAATTGTCAGCCTCTTCCCCTGGGGTCTTTACTCACTTGCCGCTTTGGAATATCTGTCGGGGCATCGAAGGCTCCAGGCCTGTGTGCTCCCTTCCCTGGGGCCACAAGCTGGTGAGGGGAACTGCACATCCATGGTGGCAGTCTGTGAGAACAGGAAGCCTCCCTGTTGCCTTTTTTTCCCCGTTTGTTTTCTTTGCCCAGTCCCTCGTGGTGAGGGGAGTTCGGCAAGGAAGCCCTTCATCCTGAGATGTGAAGGGTGTGTGTGAGCTCCCATGGGGAGGCAGGACAGCAGGTCACCGGGCTTCCTGTTGGAGCTGGCTGCACAGAGGCACTGCTGCTGCCATTGATTGTCTCTTGGCACTAAGCAGCAGGAATCTCAGCACTGAGTTCAGAAGGGGAAACCTGTCCTCTCTCATCTGTGTAGCCTGAGACTCCTTCATCTATCTTCCTCCTCTCCATTACGTAGATGAAGTGTGAATTTGGGGATATTGCCATAACCTGATTACCAGCTAAGTGGCCTAGCACTGATTAGGATATCCACAAAAAAACTCTTGGTTTAGTATCAACAGAATTGAGGTGCTCTTGTCATGAAGCAGATAAAAAGTGTCCTCTTGGAGGAAAATGCTTTGGTCACTTGTTTATTTTTACTTGTACCATGATAGCACCAACCATAGTCTCTCCAGTGCCCTACTTTGTGAGCTTTGTAACAAAGACTCCCTGTCTCAAGAGTTCAAATCTAACTAGTGTTCCTAAAAGTTTTGGGTTTTAATTTGTTTTGCTCCTTGTAACTGACCATGAAAATAAACCCTCTGGTGTACATGTTAGCTGGCCCTGTAGCCGGTGAGATGGTGGCAGTGGGAGTGTTATGTTATTTGGGAGCTAGAAAGGAGTGTGGCTTGTGGATTTTTGGGTTGTTTGTTGCTTATGCTCTCGGTTTGAAGAGTGTATTTAATACAAATTCTTAAACTGAGGGACAGAGAGAGGTTTTAGAGAGTCTTAAATAAAGTTTAACACCTTACTCCTCAAGTAAATAGCCAGGACAAAGATCAGGAAGCTTTTAAGGTCCTCCATATAAAATGGAGAAAACAAGGCTTGGTGTTCCTGGTGCTTTTGAGGAGTGCCTCTGAAAGCAATCAACCCAAAATTTGGGATGGGACCAAGCTAATGAGGGGAAACTGCTCTAAACATTTTCCCTATGTTTAAAATCAAGTGGATTAGGATAAATCTGCCAAATCTGCTGCATCCTGGCTCCTACAGCCTCTCTTCAGACAAGCAATGAAATGTTTCCACAGTGTACTAGTCAGGACTGAAGGGATATTCCATTACTGACCTAACTGCAGTGTCCCTTAGAAAATAACAATCTTCATTTCAGAGAATGTGGTCTGGGCAAAAATGTCCAACGTATTCAGGAGATGGGAAGCATCTGTGAGGCAGCTGCAGACAAAGGGGTTCAAGAGAGTGTAGTGGGATAACTGCTGGGGAGGTTACAGCTTCACTAAGCTGTGAAGTGTGTGGGACAGTTCAGATGTGCTTATGGAAAGCCATTTAACACTGCAGGAGGGGAGGAACTTGAGGAATCCTTTACCAGATTGCACCCCACGCTACTTAAAACTGTCAATATGTGCAGAAGGTAAAAAAGTTGTTGATAAAGTGGAGACAGTTAAGATAAAACAATGTAACTTGTGATATAAGAGAAGGAAGACAGAGAGCAGAATGTTTAGCTAAAGACTGAGGGAGTTGGTTACAGATTTGAAGTTTAAACAATTAAGGATGAGTTGAAAGAGGAAAAGAAAGAACCACTGAGGCTAATCTAGTGATGTGTCTCTCCTGAATCCAGAACTGTCTTGGTCAGATGCTTGGTAGATCACTTGAAGCATGAAGTAGTGATTCCTTGTTTTCTCAAGCCCAGACTGTATTCCTAAGAAGCTGCACAACATCCCTAAGAAGCTATCCCACAATAAGTGGGATTAGAAAAAATTGCAAAACATACACCACTAAAGAGCTTAGTTTGTTATAAACCTGCTTTCTGAAATTTCACTCTGAACCGAGTCTCTGTGCTTATATTGGCCACATTCCCCCAAATCCCTCCTTTCCTTTGTTTAGCTGATTTCCTAGCATGAAACCCCTTAAATAATACAGGAAGCATGATGTCTTGCAGTTGACACGAGTCTTGCAAACAGATCACTCCGGCTGTATATTTATTCCCCTTTTCCCTCATGCCTGCTGCCTTTCTAATCTCTGAATACAAGGCATGGAATCTTTTTCCTTACAGAGCCGTGAATACCTTCCATAAACATACCCAGCAAGCTCCATACCAATACATGCCTTTCTCTTCATCAATAACAAGAGATAATAAGTAACCATGTGGAAAAAAAGTTGTAAGAGAAGAAATAGTTAAGGAGTGCATCTAATTCAGATACATGGGAAGACTTCCTGACAGTAAGCTCCTTAAGTCCTATAAACAGCTTCTCAAGGGAAGTAACAAATACCTTGCTGATGAATAGTCCAGCCAAAGCTCTGGGGTTGCAAGGCGTTGGCAGGAAACGGGCTTGGATGATGTAATACAAATTCCTTTCATGTTTGAGTCCTCTGATTCAAGCAGTTTCTCATCTCTGCTTAGGGTTAAAGAGAGGAGATGTGAGTCATCCTTGGGAGAGTACCAGGAGACCACTTTTTCTCCTGCAATGACCGCATGAGTCTTGGAGACTCCCAAGCCCCTCAGTTTCTTTGGCAAAGGGGACAGCATCTTGTTTAGATTTTCCCTTCTGAATGATTATGCTAGAGTGTGGAGCATGTGTTAGAAGCAGTCTGCAAAAGGATTGGTTGTAGGACTAAAACCAAATGGTGCAGAGAAAACAGCCTGTTGATAGTTATGATATCCTATTGAGGGCATGAAAGCAGCTATTCCAGGTCAGACAGAAGGTCTCTGCCTTCCAGTGTTCTGGCTTTGACAGTGTCTAATAGCAAGTACTTAAAGCAGAGGGAGCAGCGCCAAGATTCGGTGATACTTCCCCTCCGCTCTGCTCTTGAAGCAGTCCTGTGGCTTTGGGACTTCCTGGCTATAGATTTTTTATTCTTTTTTAAAGTCACCTGTGATAGATTTTTTCTTTATTGAATTTGTCTAAATGGTTTCTGAGCCTGTATAAATCGTTGGCATCCGCAGCATCCTGTGGCAACAAGTCCCTGCTTCAGGTGTGTTTTATGGGGGAAGAGTTCTTTTGTGCATCACTAACTTGAAACTGAGGTGGTTTTTAAAGCTCTCCTGTGAGGGGGACTTGGGGTCCTCAGCTCGCAGAGCTGCACTGTCACTGCATGGGTGAGGGTTAACCAGAAGAAAAACCCACAAAAACCAAAGCAAACGAAATCACAGAAGAAAATTTAAGCAGCTTGTGTGATTTTTGTATGTCTTTCCCCCCCCTCTTTAATTATACTTGTGCAGCTGTTATTTCTAGGTACCCATAAGTGCCCCAGAGCGTTGCTGAGGGGCAGCACGGGCTCCTGGAGCCTCGGCTCTGGCCTCTGTGCCGTGCCGTGCCGTGTGCAGTGCAGTGCCGTGCCGTGCCGTGCCGTGTGCAGTGCCGTGCAGTGCCGTGCCGTGTGCAGTGCAGTGCCGTGCCGTGCCGTGCCGTGCCGTGCCGTGTGCAGT
>VZRZ01007688.1:651148-692379 GCA_013398175.1 Climacteris rufus
GGAGGGGGGCTCGGCCTCCCGCGCCCCGACAGCAGCCGGGGGTGACTCCTCATAGGTTTCTGGAACGGCTCTTCTGGACAATGGAAGTTCTGTTTAGAGGGATGGAGAGAGGATGGGGCAGCATCCAGGGAGGTCAGAGACGGCCCCTTCACGGGACCTGTGCTGACATTTGGTGCGTTGAATAGTCACGGTGGAAAAGGTTTCCATAAAAGTCTTTGATCTGTGAGCAGCGGGAACATCCAGGAGGGACGCTGGAGGAGGAGTGCTCGTAATAGACTTGCTTGTAGAGAGGAGCCTTAGCAGGCAATCTCCAGGCTTTCCTGGCTTGAGCAGGCTCCTGGCCCGAGCTGGTGCTGCTGCTCAGAGGGCACTGCGAGAGATGGCCTCCTCCTTCGGGCACACGGAGCCTGTGCTGGAGTGGTGGGTTTTCTCCAGTGTGCATTCTGCACATCACGAAATCTCACAGCTTTCAAGTGAATGAAAGGAGTGAGTGGGAATAAATATTATTGTCACATCCTAATTTTTTTTTAAAGGAAGCTACAGATCCCAAGAAATTCAAATGATCAGTGTAGCTACAGAACGTGGAAAGATGCTGAAAAAGATCAGATGCTTATGGCCAGATCCTTTACTAAAGGAAGTTAAGCCAACAGCAGACATACATTGCTAATTTTTAAGGGCCAGTCATGTCAGATCAATTTAGTTTTTTCATTTGACATGGCAGCGGGCCTGGCAGACAGAGAAAGCTACTGGCTTTGGACACAGTCCCACATGACCTTTACATAAACTAGACAAATGAAAGGTGAAATTAAGAAGGACCTGAACGCCTCATTGGAAAACTGTATGTGGAGCAATTATATCATGCTTTTCTCTGTGTGCGTGTGTGATTTGGAGTCATAACATGGTCTGGCCTGGCTGCTCTGCTGTTCTGTACTGCTCATCAAACATCAGGGTAATATAACAATGACTGAACATATGCATGTGCAGGGGCTGGCAGCTTTTGGAAGGCAGGGTTAGAAGTTGGAAAGATCACAGTAAATTGCAGAAATACCCTGAAATGCAACCATGTGAACTTAAACAAAGCCAAGTTTTTTTAACAAAAGGAACTGTATATGCAATATAAAATGAAGCGGTAACATGCAAGGAAAGATCTGGGGCAATAGGAGATAACAGACTATGTCATGCTGTTTTTTGTGGTCTTGAAAACCCAGAATGCATTTTCAGGTGTGTCAAATAACTACAGAAGATAGTTATTCTTTACAGTTTAGTACAGCAAGTGGAGCACTGTATCTACTTTTAGGCACTTCAGGAAATACATAGGTAAAATACAGGAAAAGTTCAGGGAAAAATAAGAAAAAGAGGCTCAGAGAGCCTGACATAGGAGGAAAATACAAGCTTGTTCCTTCTTTTAAAAAATAAAGTAGAAAGTATGGAGGATGGGGATTGATTTTTTACTATGTCTGTTGAAGACAGCTTAATTGGTATCAAGAAAGGCTTAAATTGGGTATTACAGGGTAAACTAACATTTTCTGATTCACTGTAGTGAAGCAGTGGAATGGTAATTTAGGGGATCAGAGTTCCAGTTTGTAGGAGTTTGTAATAACAAGTTAGGCAGTTCCTGCTGATGGATGTCTGTCTAAACATGTTCTGTGCTGTCTCTGAGAGTGGAGGACCTCTTGTCTCCCCTGCCCTGTATTTGTATTATTTTGTGACAGTCAAAAGCCAGTTGTTACCATTGACATTATTTCACAGCCATATGACTGCTGTTCTGCTGTTGTCTTGGGCCTTTCTCTGGGTTTTTGTTGGTTTTTTGTTTTTTTGGTTTTTTTTTTTTTTTTTGTGTGTGTCTAAATTGTAAGATAGGAGGTTCCTCTGCTCCTATATGATCTTAAAAGTGCCAGAGATTGTTTGTGACAGCTGCCTCAGCTCTGTTTCTTCCTGAGCTTGCTTGTTACTCAAAGGGTGGGGGGTATTCAGCATCTCTGAGTCAGTCCTTCATTCTGTCTCACAGTAATTGTATGTATCATGTATGAACCTTGGACTGGTTTGATGTCTTGATTTCCATTTGAGCTCCCTGGCCAGATCTCCATTACAAGTGTGTTTAGAAGAGAGATTGGTAATTTTTTTTTTTTTTTTTCAATTGACATAAACAAACCCCTCCTTGCTACCCTACCTGCAACTCGCCCTTGCATGAAGAAAGGACTGAGAGAATTCAGGAGGAGCATTTCCTCAGTCTGGGCAGGGAGGGTGTTTCTGCCTGCCTGCGGCTGGGCTCTGCTGTGGGAGGGCAGGCTGAGTGCCTTACCCCGAGCACAGCACGGCAGCTGCTTCTCCGCCCCGCCCGCGCCGGCCGCTTCCGCGGGACCCCGAGTAAATGAATGGGATCGCTTTCTGTTCTGCTGACTTCTCCTGCATGGTGAGTGAGCAGCTCTGCATTGGCTGGGGAAGGATGCTGCGTGCAAGCAGGCTACCTCAGCGAGCTACGCAGATGCTCCCGAGAATAGCTGGTGGATGGAAGATGGTTTCATTCTTCTTAGTATTAAGGGAGAAGTATTTCCAGCAGTAGCATAATGTTGCTCAGAGCAGGCATTAGCCAGATGGTTTCAGCTCCCCCGAGGTTTTGGGATGTGAAAGGGAAAGGGCCAGGAACACACTTTTGATTCATTCCATTAGTAGATTAATCGGCACTGTCCTGGCTTAATAAGTCTCTTAGATTTCCCAGTGGAAATGGCACATGTAATTCTGCCCAGGTCACGCTCTGCACACCTGTGTTGAAGCTTTCACAGCAAGAAGCTGTGCTGCTGCAGGCAACATCTGCAAACAAGAGTTGGGGGCGGAGGACAGGTTTGTTTGGTGGAGGGAGAGATGAGAAAAATATTTTTAGTAAGAACTGTTAAATAATGCTTGTGGGAGTGAGATGGGTTGTGAGAACGTGCTTAAATTTTTCTGCATTTTGATGGGTGACATATTTAAAAAATCTTGCTGTGGTAATTTCATGTTATGAGGCTTTTCCCCCCCTCCTTCCATTCTGTATTAACTGCCAGCTAGATTGCGTTTTCCAGGAAGTCTGTGATTAGAGGACAAGGGTGCTCTTCCTGATAAAGGTCAGAGGCTGCTGTCTCCAGAGGCTGCCAATAAAATGATGAGAGCTGTCTCACAGATTTTAGCTGAAAACCTGGGCAGATGCTGTGCTGCTATTTACTTGGGGGCAAGGGGGACAGTCCTGACCTGTCTCTTCCCACCTCGGTGTCTGAAGGCCAGCCAATTGTTGGGGAGTGGATTTAGTTGCTGCTGCTGCCCACACAAGAGGTATGTAGCTTGTGGCAGCTTTAGGAAGAATCTGTGTTTTTAACTCTTTTGGTGCCTGTGGATTTCAGCGAGCTGCACTCTGATGTCACAGCAGCACCAAGCTGGCTTGATGCCAGGCCTAATAAAGGTTTATCAGTAGGATTGTGTCTAATGAGACCCTTTGAACTTCCTTTGTGGCTGGATTTTGTTGAGGAGAGACTTCACATGCTGCCAGCTAACACATCTTTGCCTTTTCTGGTCCATTGTTGCTGTTACACCTGGAGAGCCTGGGCTCCCCTTTCTTACAGGTCAGGAGGACAGCAGTGGCTAATGTTGGCAACAGTTGGATGTTCATCTCTATTTCTAGGGCACCTGTCACCCTGGCTCCTTGCCATGGTCTCCCTAAGCTAAAACAGTGCTGCTCATTTCCAAGTGCTTGGAGAACAACATCTTGTTTTCCAACCATTTATGGCAGCCTGCTCCGATCCTTTGCAGGGTCTGGAGAAAGACTGACAGGGGCCAAAGGAGTAAATGTCATGAGACTCGAGCTTTCTGTTGAAAGCTGAGATAGAGATATTTTACATCCCGTGGTATATGTAGCCAGATTTAGGCTCCTTGGTATTTCCAGTAGAATGGCATTTCAGAACTGGGAGCTGAACTCTGACAGCAGTGTTGTCCCCAGTTGCTGTCAACTTCACCCCAGACAGAGAACTGCTGTTTTTCTTGAGCAGCTGCTGCTGTGGAGCAGAGTACGGGAAGAGTGATCGTCTCTGAAATAATTTGAAATATACTGACACCATAGACAGATAGAGCCAGCCATCTGAATTTCACTCAAGAATTAATCTAATCAGTGTGTAATATGTTCTTACTGGTTTATCCTACCTAAAGGGCAAACTTAACTACATTAAGCACAATTTGGAGCATTTGATTTCCTTCAGACTTAGAATTTGGACACAGCTGACTATCTATGTATGAATTTCGAGGTTTCTGGGCGTCTCTAATCCAGTTTGTAGTGACATTAGCATTAGATAACCATAGCAAGGCCTTTATCTGAAAGGAAACCTGCATTCTTCAGGTCACACAAGGATGAAAAAAGATTGTTCTGATCACTGTTGCTTTCTGGAAATTTGGGAACAGGGAACTATTTAATATATTATTCTTGTTTTGTTATCTAAGCTTCTCTAGCAGTTACACTGATTATCAGATGGTATGGCTACACTTCAGACCTTAAATTTGGATTAAGAAAAAGTGAGACTATATTGCATGGGACCTAAGACAATAAATGCATGTGTTGGCTGCCCATAGTTACTTCAAACCATGCATCTCATCTAAACCGAGTGCGAGTTGCTACTCCTCATTCAGTCTGTCTGTCTTAGAAAGGGATTGGAAGAGTAAGGTAGTTGCAATCAGTCTCTAATGAAAGAGTCTAATTTTGCCAGGATTTGGTCAGAAAATGCAACAGAATGGAATTCACAGTACTGTTTGTCTGGGGTTTTTTGGATTGGATGTTTTGTTTTTTTTTTTTTCATGTCTGGGTGTTGGAGAAAGAAGGGAAGGTGGAACAACAGCCTTAATGTGAACTCAGCTGAAGGCATTTGAAGGTCACAGTATGTAACCCCACAGACTGCAGTGATGCTGAAGACCAGATCTATAGCTGATCTCATCCTGTGGGAGCCCAAATTCTCCTGATTCAAGTACAGCTATTGACAGAAATGCCAGTTTGTTGGAACATCCCATGTTGCAGATTCTGGGTATTTTCAGTACTCACTGCATGTGAGAGCTGCAGAATGGTAAAATGCCCTGTTAGGTGTCTGTTCATATTCCTTCTTGGAAGTCTCATATTAAATATACACACTAAAAAGACTTTGAAGAAAGGATTGTCTTTTGTTTATAAAGCAGGAGACCAGGAGTGCAGATAGTTTTTACATACCCACGCTTTTCTAAATTGTCATGTGCTCATAATTCCCTGAGGGACCAGTCAGATGGAAGGAGCTGTTTGCTGCAGCCGTGAGAGTAATCCAGCTAGATAGTGGTGGCACAGATATGGTTAAGAACTGCTTTGCTCAGAATGAGATCAGAAGCAGAATTGCTTTTCTGACAACTGACCTTTGCTGATCATTGTGAATTGAAGTTGGGGATATTATATTCTATAACTAAAATTTTCCAGTAGCATTTCTGTCATCTAGGAATCTTCCTCTGTTTTCTATCTATTTATACCTCTTGTCTTATGCTTTATTAATGCCTTTTACATTTGAACAGTCTGCTGTTCCTTTATGTGGCTTGACAACTGCCAATACCTCTGTTGAAATATTTTGCTTTTAGTTCTGTTAATGGCGATTTTTGCCTGGGTTTTCTTACTCCCGTTACGTAATGGGAGTATCTGCAGTCCCTGACACGTGTGTTTGGTCTCTTTCCGCCCACCCATACTTATCACAGGTTGCTGCTGTGTTCCACCAAAGTCTTTTAGCAATTCAGTTTTGTTGTTTCTCAGGAGATGTCATTCAGTGTTTATTGGTGTTACCTCTTCATTAGCTGCAGTCATTCCTTTCTTCTTTGCTGATTATATACATGTGCCGTTTCCCACACCGAAGCCGTATTTCAGGCATTCAGCTATTTTGTTTTCATTAGGTATGTAAGGCTGCTAGGTAAAGTCGTGGATTATTTTCTTCTCAGAGGGTCAAATGAAAGAATGTTATTTGTATAAAAGAAGAAATAAAGCAGCTGTGACAATAAGAATTAAAAAAAAATGGGCATAATGTAGTATTTGCTAGCTGATATCTTTCCTCTCATAGGTGTATTTACAGTTTACTTTTGGGGTTTATTAGTCTTTGAGTCTTTCTAAGTTGGAGAGAATGCATTTTATGTTCTTAAAAAGGGACATTAAAAACTCGGCCTTCAAACCAAGCAATAAAGGATAGAATTTTATTTCTCTCTCTAGCAACTTTACTATCCCAGGATTTGTAAACTGCTTTCTAAGCCATAGTAAATTAGATCCCAGCAGTACAGGGCCTCTGTAGATAAATATAGTAGCCATTATACCTTGATATAGTTGTATTGCCTAGGAAATTACTACTGTTATTGAAAAGGAATTTGCTCAGGGCAAGAGGATATCCATTACTTCCTGAATAACTCACTAACATTGTTAACCTTCCTTTGCACAAACAAGCCAGGAGGAGTCCCTTTCTGCAGGATGGTATTACTCTCCATCTGTATTCCCCTTTATCATCAACAGACCTAAACCAAAGTTTAAGCATAGTGATAAATCCCTCTGTGGTCCAGGGAAGAGAGCTATGCCCTGTCTTCCTCTTTCCTTACTTCTACAATACTCTTACCTTCATACTCTTTCTTAATTTGCTGGGATGTTGCTGTGCTGGTGAATCGCTGATGCAGTACAACCACGTGACATGGTAAGCACAGAGACCAAACAAAATTGTGTAATGATGCTGCAGCTACATTGATGAGGTTTTGGAAGCAGTTTCTCTCTTGCCACCTGAAATCTCACACCTTGAATTGGATGCCATCGGTTCATCCTTTGTTATAGCTTCCCTTGTAGACTATAAGGAGATGAATTGTTGATGTAGGAACTGAGTTGCATTTTTTTGATTTATGACATTCTCTTCAGAATCCACAACCAAAGAGTTACCCTATTTAGCACTGACAGATAAGTCTAGGGCACAGAGAATCTTTCTGCCCTTTATCAGTTCAACTGTATATTGTACTCCTGATTTGACACTAAAAATAGACTTTTGTTGGAATTTGATGCTGTGTAATAACTTTCTGCTACTTCATAGAAAAGTTGAAGGAAGATCAAACTTTATTGCCTTTGTGAAGATATTAAAGCAGTTATTAGTTAACTGAACTTTAAAAAAGATATTTTTAAACACCAGCGTTGGACCTTATTCTGTTCTCCTCTTACAAGTATCTAAATATATATGCTATATGCCAGTTCAGTATGGACTTCAGACTAGATCCTTGTGTGACAGAATGCAGAAGATACAGCTTGAAAATCAAGCTTAGGCTGGCAACACAGCAGCTGAGAAGCTTTTTCTTCTATAGATGTTAACCTTGCTTGATTCTCCTCAGAAGGTACTGGAGGATTGCAGACTTCACTCGTGGTCCACCACAGTAAGGCTGACAGGTATAATTCATGGAAATTCCCACTTGGCTGCCCAAACTCATGTTTGCTGTATCCTGGGAGTGGCTGCACAGTCATTCCATTTCTGCAGATGAATGCCCAAACTGGAGCTGTAAGAATTCTTTACATCTAAATGCCTGCATATTCTTGAATGTTTAACTTTGAATTCTCTGGCTTCACAATTTAGTTTTGTTGATATGAGTGTTCTTGGTTTTAATTTAAAAGTGTATTTTTAGGAACATATTTTCAGCAAAGTACCTTTCCTGGTTACTGAGCTTTTTCTCTTGAAGAATTGACAGTGCCTTCCAGAATAGCGCTCTTGAGCATAGTTGTGAGGAGAGGAAAATCCCAAACAAACTCAAAAAAGCTTTTCCTAGTATCCATTTCCCCACCTCCCCATATACTTGAATGATAAGCCTATGAATTGAGATCTCCTGAAGTTTATTGAAGGACTTAAATTTAATTACTACGATAAGGCAGTAGCAGGATAGTCCTTGAAAATTGTTGGTTTTGTTTGCATGTCAGGGTGTTTTCTTGTTTCAGGCTTTCTGCTTTTTGTGGAAGATAAACTAGCCCTTGATAGTTTGCTTTTAAATAAGTGGTCTCTTTTCAGAATCTTCTTGCTGTACCATACGTGCAGAAGAGAGAACAGGGAATCCAGTTTTTCAGTAACAGAATGGGTTGCTCTATAACAAAATGGCTTTTTTCTTTTTTTGTAATATGCCAATGTTTGGCTTATTTGCTTGGCAAAACATCTGAAAGGGACTGTGGTATTTTTCTGGGTGATTTATTGTAATGCACTTTGTATTCTTGCTTCCTTTCATAAACAGGATAATGCAGAATGAGGCTTCCTGGAGTCTTTTCGGATGCTGAGAGAAAATCTACCTTGTGGCTCAGAAATTCTGATAATCAGAGATAATCCAGGATCCTGAGCAGAGGCAGTCTCACAAATGAGCAGTACTATGCCGCCAGGGTAGTCTCCAGTGGCACCCAAAGGAGCAAACCAACCTCAAAGAAGATCCTCTTATCTCCATAGGAACTGCATGTGTGCTCAGGGCTGCCTTCTGTGTCTCTCCCCAGATAGTTTCCAGCCCCATCTCTAATCTTCTTCAAAAAAAACCAAAACAAACCCCAACCAAAAATCAACCAATCAAACCAAATAAAACCCCCCAAGACACAAGGCATGCCCAAACCTAAGACTAGCAGGAGTCTGATTCCCCTGTTCTCTTTCTGGAACCTTCTGCTGGAGTCAGATAAGCCATGAAAAGCACACACTCAGTTGGAGAAACTTCCCTCTGGGCGCTGCAGAGGATGTTGCTGTTCCAATCTCCAGTCAGACCCTTTGTAGATGGTTCTTGAAATGTTTGCCATGGTAGGACAGTGATCGAGTCTTCATCCTCAGTCTGAATCCAGCTTGTTCATAAAATGTGGAAGCTCTGTGCAGCTGTTGGCTGTGACAGCAACTGCTTTCCTTCAGTTTGAAATTAAATTTCTCTCTTCAACCTGCTGCAATCTCATGCCTTCACTGGTAGCACTGCCTTCCTGATGTCTTCTGATATGACAGAGGCTGGCCAAGCTCAGTTAGCAACTTTAGTCAAAACAGGCTCCAAGAAACACCTGCATTCAGGGTTGCCATTGCATCACAGTTGTACTTTTGGCCTTGTGGCAGGTTTAATGTTAGTGCTGTAGTTAGGGCTTATTAGAGCTCCATGTACAGGTGAAGCAGTTCAAAGCAGACTGCACACCTTCCTGAGTGTCCACATCTAAATATGTTCACAGTTGCAGTTTGGTTAAAACCCACTTGTTATCTGGTTCCATCCCTTTTGTTTGCAAGCTCGAGCTAGATAAGAGAGCCACAGAGCTGTTTGTTGGGTAGCTGCTGGAACATCTTCCTTAGTTACTGCTGGAATGGAAGGCATTTCGTTATCACAGTCTGCAACAGCTGACTTTTCTCCAAATATAGAACAGAAATACGCATTGAATGCTTTGGCTCTTTCTTCAGTATTGGGAATGTTTCTACCTTTTCCCCATAGTAGCAGATCAATGCAATTGTGATTTCTATTCTTGAGAAGCTTTAAAAAACTCAGTATCATCTTCCAGCTCTGATTAAGGATTTTACCTCCTTTCGTTAGGATTCCCTTGTAAATTTTATTTTTTCCCTTTCTAATTTCCTTTTTATTTTCTTCTCTCAGCTTTTTTTTTTTTTCACTTGCTAGAATATATACAAGTGTTCAAGCGCGAGGATGTGACAGGGAAGCCCAATAAGCAATCTGTCTGTCTAGAAAAAATATGCCAGTGTACCTCTGGTCCCACTCAAGTGCTTTGGTCTCTATTCTCCTTACATATACCCAGATGCAATTGTCACAATCATTTAAACTAAGCTACCGCTAATTTCTATTTTTACGACTGATTGCTCTTTTCTGTCAAGATGGAATCTAATACAGACTTACTCATTTTCAATGTAACACTTCTTGAACTAAGAAATTGTTTTCTCTAATTTAGCAATCTGGAGGGTGTTCTTTGATGCCAGCCCCCCTATGCCTCCTGTGAGTGTTGTCACATTAGAAATTCCAGATGATCAGATGGGATTTTCCTTCTCTTATGAAGAGGTGCTCAGCTAGCCACTCATCCTGTGTGCTATCTAATATGATTTCAGTAGTGTGTAGCAGACACACCAGCTTGTACCCTGTCTTGAGCTTTATCTGCTAGAATGTTAATCCACGAGCATTTGAAATCATATGCCTCTGAGACACAATCAGCTAGAAACAGATAATGTCTGTTTGAAACTGTGCTGTACCCATTCCCTGTTTGCCCACTCTGATCTTTCCTAAGTATGCTAGAACTTTTTGTAAATTATTTTTTAAGCATTTGGCTTATTTGAAATATATGCACCAGCAGTATTTTTGAGTTGAGTTTATGCACATAACTGAGTAGCCACAATTATTCTTATATGTAATTAAGGCTTTTGATACTGGTACAGAAGCAGGTTTTATTTTCATTTTTACCAGTGCCTCTTATTTTGCCAGATACCTTTATACAATATTAAATAGGTGGTTACTTGCTCCCTTTTTTCTCTTTCCCCTTTTGTTACTTGCTAAGACCTTCCTTACCTCCCTAACAAGCCTTAAAGCCTTTGCAGACTGCTTTCTTCCCTTTCACTTTGATTTACACAACAGCCTCCCACCAGAGAAGAGGAACCAATGTTTCACTAGGCTACAGCTCTCTGAACATTTTTCTCATAGCTTGGTATATATTAATTTTAAAATCTTTTTTCTGCTTTTAATCCTTTTTGAGACATGAAAGATCTCTAAGAGATGTGTATTTCCACACACAGCAGCCTTTCCAAGTTCCCTGACATGTATCCTGTAAACCACCGTTGTTAGGATTAAGAAAAAGCATTTGCAGAGGATCCTAGCTACCTGTGTCAAAAGCCTTAGTCATGTCTGTCTTTCCAGAATAAGTTGCATTGACATACTGTTATCCTCTTGCTCCTTAGAGAATATTTTGTGGTTTTTTTAGAGGAAATTTTTCAGAAAGAAATGTCTTGTACTGGTACTTTTTGCATACCAGCTAATGTGGTTGAAAAATCTGAATGAAATTATAAAGAGGGCCTAATAATTCACCTAGTTGTTCCCTCCCCCCCACCATAATTGTATCAGCCAAGCCAAATCTTTTTCTTGCTTATAATCTGATGCTAAAATGGCACTGCTATGAGTACTGCAATTGTGGAGTGTTGGACATGCACTCCATGTTCTAAGTGTTGGTTTGAACCTCTGGGCTGCAGCAGCTCTCTTGCAGCAGGGCGGGTGCCTCTCGAGTCATCCTGCAGCCTCGTTTCCTCACCCGTCGGGTGCTGCTCTCGCTGCTTGAGAATACTGGGCAGGAGAAACCTGCTCTTGCAGTTCATCAAACAGAGCTCCTGCTCCAGGACAAGGGTATTACATCACCACAAGTCTGCTGCTCTCAGTAGTCTTCCTGTGTGCCTTCCGTGGAGAGATGGTGGCCTTGTCGCAACAGTGGCAAATCAATTTCGAGGCAGTATTTGGATGATTCAAGGAGGGTGCATGGGTCTTGTTTTGATTGGGAGGTTGAATGCGACCTGCACAACTGTGCGAGTTGCTGGGATGATTTGTAAGAAGTCTCAGTTGTTGACTAGGATGATTTGTAACAAGTCTCAGCTGAAATTAAGAAATAGGTTTATTCTGAAACTTTTTTTCTTTCCCTAAAGGTGGCCTAAATGATGAGAGCTTAGGGAAGAATTTTTTTTCCTTTTTTCCCATTTCTTATTTTTTTAATTAGGGAAGTTGTTCATAACTCTTCAGCTTAGTTTTAAGCACTCATCCTTTTTTGGGAATACATATGAAATTGGATTTTTTTGGGTTTGCTGACCTGGTCCACGTGTCTTCTCACTTTCTCCCCTGCACACAAGGAATCTCAGCTTTCTAAAATGATCATAGGATCATTTTTGAATTGTGATCTTGGATCAGAAGAAAACCTTGAAAATGCCATCAAGGTTATTTGGTGCAGAGGTGTCTGCTTGAGTCTGCAGGCTGGAACTAGTCACTGCTGCTGGTGTGACCATGCTGTAGAGGTGTTAGCAGAAGTGTCTAACCATGATGCAAATGTCAGCATCGCTGCTGTTTTGCTCCTTTCAGAGCCTTTGAGAACAGGTTTATGGAGCACATGCTTCACTCTTTGGAGACTGTGGTGCATAGGCTTTGGTGCAATAAGTGATTTTTAGGAACATTGCTTTCCACCCTCTCAACCTGACCCAATTGTGCAAAAACGTGAGAGCAGATGGGAGACCTGAGCAATGCCATAATGGAACAACCCTGTACAATCCCAGCTTTCTGGAGGAGCTCTTGCTCCTTCCCCTGAGCAGCAGGGCTTGAGTTTTCTGGACTGGAAAATCAAGTGTTGTCTTGCTTGTCTCTAGCATATCCCTATGACTGCTGTATCCTGGTAATGACAATAAGCCTTTTCTCCAGATTTTTATGTGGGACTGCACTGACAGTCATGTAATTATTTCCTTAGAGCCCATCAGCATTCCATGTGTTCAGGCCTGTTCCTGGGACAGGCCTGCCCCGGGGTGCATCTGTGGCTTGCTGAAGGTGAAGGGAGCCTGGGGAGTGCAGAGCACATCTGGGTGTCTGAGCTGGCTGTGAGGGGAAGCCCATCCATTTGTGACCCCGTGTAGACAGGGCTTGGCTCGCGTGTGGAGCCTGGCTGGCCACACGACTCTTGCTTTTCTCCAAGCCCGCTGGATTGCATGTAAGTAATCTGTAAGTAAAGGAAGCAGAGGTGATATGTGGAATGGCACCATTTCTATATCTTTAGCTGAGATAAAAATATTTCTTCAAAACTCATTTCCAAGGAGACCAGTGCCTCAAAGAAAACACTTTTTTTTTTTTTAATTTCTTTTTTTTTTTTCCCCCGTTTGAGATGAGGCCATATTTAACTTAGCATTTGGAGCCTGGCAAGGGAAATCAATTCTTCATTTTGAGGCGGGAAAGGAAGGCAAGGGGGCGAGAAACCCGTTTTCCTAGTTTGGAAGTGCAGTTTAACTGATTAATGAGATGCAAGGTGACACTCATCCTGTGGCATCGGGCACGGGGGATGGGACGAGGATTTGCTCGTGCGGGGAAGGGCTTGCTGGTGCTTGTCGAGGTAACTGGGGCGAGTGTCTTTTGCTCCGTGCGCCTTTCCTGGGGCTGCTGCCCCACCGGCAGAGCTTTGCAATCCTGAAATTGGAGCAGGCTGGGAGCACAAGGCTGTGAGGGCACTTGCCCCAGTCAGACTTGGGGGGAAGCTGCCTCCAGGCAAGTGGGAACCTGATACACTCCGAGGAACCGGAGCCAGCTGCTGCTTTCCCTTTAGCAATATGCAAGTCTGTAAAATACTCATGTGGAGCCACCTGCGGAAGCAGATTAACCCCTTTATCTGTGTCGCTTCTTTTCCCCAGCTCACGCCGACAGCGGTTGATTTTCCTGAGAGAGCTCCAGGGCTGGCACACACGGATTTTCTCCTTAGCTTCAGGATCCCCGTAGGTGTGCTCCTTGATGCCTGTCAGTGGTTAATGATTAAATACAGCTACTGAATTGTGACCGAATTTGGGGTGTTGACTAATGGGGTAGATGAAGACGTGCAGAACCTGTCTATGGCACCTTGCATGGCTCCTGCATCTATGGATGATTCCTGGAGGAGCAATTAGTGGGTGGGGGGGAATGGGTCCTCACCCTTAGTGACCCTGGGGGACAACGCTGTGCTCTGTCTCATTCACGGCTACAGCTCCCTTTTCTAAAGTAAGCGCTCTCCGGCACTGGAAGCCGGGCTGCATTTATTACTAACCCCACCCATCCCTGCCTATTGCAAGAATCTTGTGAGGCCGAGATTGTGTTTTTAGAAGCAGAATGACAGAGAGAAATTCCCTGGAGGCGAATGCAGAGTGTGTGCTGTGCACGCCAGTACAGACACACGGGGCTGGGAACTCCCAGGGAGAGATTAAGTGCGAGAGAAGAGCGCAGAGCAGCCAGAGCTGGAGGAGGGGGGTGGAGGAGGCGAGACGCTTTCTAAGCCTCAAACTGAGCCGTTCGGATTTTTTTTTCTTTAAGAAAAAAAACCAAACCAAAACAAAAAACACCCTCAACCAACCTCGGTCTCGACAGTCTTACTGAAGTGCCTCTTGTGTTGCCGGATCATCTCACTGCTGGGTTTGAAGGACCCAGGCTAACATGATGTACCTCTGGGTGAGTAGGAAGCGTGTGTGAGGGCTTGCACACTTTGCACATATAAGGAATGGAAAGCTGAAGGACTCTGCACTAACGTGAGCGGCCTTCACTTTTGGGCTTAGCTCTCTGCAGGCTCTACTCACAGTGGGCTAGTTTTCCCTTGTGAAAAATAGTATTTTGAGCAAGTACTATTAACTGGTATCAAGCTGGCTTTTCCTGTGGTTATAAGTTCCTCCGGAGAGAATAGTTTTGGGCAGGTGCCTTGGAGACAAAATTTTTGGCTACTCACTGTCTGCCATCTGAGAGACCTGTGTGTATATATATATATATTTTTTTTTTATTATTTTATTTTTTTTTTCCCCCTGTGCATAAGACTGTTCCCATTTTTGGTGTTAGTGAGAGAGATCCCAGGTAGTGGAGGAGTGCTGCTGGAAGGGATCTGTAAGTCTGAAGGTTAGGAGAGGAGCAGGAAGGAGATAGATAATTTTACAGTTTGGGACTGTGGGAATGGGGGGAGAAGCTGTTTCGAGAAAAGCTGGATGCAAGGTTGTTTTTCCAGAAGTGGCACAGTTACTCAAGTTTCTGGTGGAGTATGGAAAATAATGTCAGGAAAAACATGTGTAAAGTGTTATATAGATTTAGCAAGCAAAGCAATAGCTTATACAAAGGCATATATATTTTCAGCCTTTGAGCAAGGACTGGTATTTCCTCTGGAGCAGTCAGCTCTTAGACGGCTCAGTCATCAACGTGTAGTTTTGTCTGCTTCTGGGCACCCTTGAGATCAGCAGTTTGCCCTTGGGTTTCCTTACCTAGATATGTGAAGTGAAGAATAGTTGGGTCCCAGGTTTTTGTTTTGGTTTGTTTTTTTAAAAAAACTCCTTTTTCGCAACTCTGAACATGGGGCTTTCACTGCCTCTGTCTGCTTTGAGTCCAGCTCCCCATCACTCCCAGTAACAAACACTGGTTGATTTTAGCAACAAAGCAAGCCTTGGAACCCAGGCAGAAGGATTTGACTTCCCTCCTTTGCACATAGACACACTATCTTTGTTGCAGGGTAACTTGATTCAGCGCAGGGGTATGCACACTCGCCTGGTTTCGTCCGGCAGGCCCTGCTGGCAGGCATGTGCGCCTTCTCTGCTCATCCCTTTGCCACAGCCTGGTGTGTGGAACCCCAGTGGGGGTGCTGGTTTTTAGTGAGAAAGATTGGGCAGGTCCTATGGATCAGCGAAGATTTGTGCTTGGTTTGGTGGGTGGGGTAAGAGGAGAAGTAATTCAGCCATGCTGCTGCTGATCTTAGATAAGGAATAAACAATGGAGATGTTCCTTATTCTGCTGAAACGAGGAGGATAAGTGTGGGAGCAGAGGGGAGCTGCCCTGCTGTCTCACCTCCTGCTGCTGAGGGGTGTGTGAGCACTCCAGTGTAAAGCAGAGGTGTTAGCCTGCTTAAAGACCAGCTTTTAGCCCAAAGGTGAAGCACTGACCTGGATTCTTAAAAGAAGGTTGAGTTTTGGGATGCTTGCCAATGGATGAACCCCATGGGCTGCTGCTTCTCCCTGCACCCTGAACTTCAGGCAGCACTACTGCTGTGTTTGCATTGCAGTTAAACTTCAGAGAAGTGGGGAAAATAAATATTAAATGCTTGACTAGCTAAAGGGGTTTTAAAGGCATCATCTGGGCACCATGCCATGATAATTAAAAAAATTAGTGAATTTTTGCTATCTGGATATGATCTTTACCTTCTCAGTACAGGTTACCCTGTTACTTTCGGGGAATCTTCTCCTCCTTGGAGTTTTCAGGGACTTTTTCCTCTGTGCCCATTTGTGTTTCTTCTTTAAGCTCTTTTCATCCTGACAGGCTACATAACCTTTAGCGGTGAGAACAAGGAGCCTCGAGTGACAGATCTGGTTTGGTGTGGGGTTTGTTGTGCCTTGGCTGTGCCAGTTTCTTGCCTCCCTGCTCACAGCTTCCCCTCTGCCTCATTCTTGTTCCCTGTGCTATCGTTTTTTCCGTTCTGTGCCTCTTGTCCTTGGAATGTCAGGACTTCAGTAGATGCATGAAGATTTGTACTGAGTCATTCCTTAATTCAATGCATGAAGCTACATTAATGCAATGTTAAATTTGAGGTTTTAAATATGCAAGTCCTGAAATCCAGAATTAAGATTCCCACAGCAACCATAATGTTTCTCCCCCCGCCTCCCACCCCCCAGGGGTGCATGTTACAGAATTATCTTCTTTGAAGAGATTGTGCAATATTGAGTGCTGTCAGGTTTGACAAATAGTAAAATAAAAAGGAGAACGTACCTTTCTCTGCAGCTGTGGTTGGCGTGGATACTGAACCTAGACATACAGGCTACCTGCAACATCACAGTCCCTGATTATAATGCTGCCTCTGGAATGAAGTGGTGGTGTAGCCTTGGTTCAGTCTGACATTCCTGCTGGCTGAACTGTATTCCCTCGGGTGAAACTTGTTGCGGGATACTCTTAAATATTTGAGAGCCTTGTAGACTGCAGGAGATTGTGGGCTGTGGAGAGCTGGAGAGTGGGAAACTTAAAATATCTGTTGTGATGACCTAATGCTTGGCATTGTGAGGGAAGTGAAGGCGGCAGACTATCTGTGCCATTAAATATCAAGAGAGACTATTTATCTTAACACTTTTACTGTGTAGGATGCAGTTGTATAAAGTCTTTCTGAGGCAGAGATGGTATGATGGTCTCTCTGATGTTGCAAACCATTTGAGTGCATTGTTGGTGTTGAAACTCAAGGTGGGTATTTGCCTTATTTATAGGACATACATATAGGACTTCTGTTTTTGAAGAGGAGGGTTTTGTTTGTGAGGTACCATCTAGCTCTAGTTTTTGTCTCTTCTCTCACTCATTCCCATTTGTGTGCAGCTGTTTGGGCTCCCAAATTGCTCAAGACAGCTCCTAATTATCAGTTCTCTAAATGGGACATGGGGTAGTTTGGGCTACGAAGGTAAGAGGGTCTTTGCACTGAGGGAGCTCAGTGCTGACAACACGGGGGCAGGTGTTGTGCTGGTGACAGCCAGGAGCAGGGTGGTTTGAAGGTGGGAAAAGCATTCTGCCCTTTACTGTATAAGAAAGACCAATTTTTTTTCATTTATGAGCAGATGAATCTTTGTGTACTGTGAGTCATGAGATACAATCTAGAGTCATTTCATTCTAAGTATTTTCTAAAGAGCATGATGTGTTCTGAGAGTTACATGTATGAATGTTGCCTTGTTGGAGGTCTGTTGTTACAAGAAAGGTTGAAAGGAAGGGGCAGCAGCCGTATGAAGCAATTTATCAATCATCCTTCTCCTGTGCTCAAAGACAGCAGAAACTATCAAAGGCAGGAGGGACCAAGGTAAGGGAGGTCCATGCTGTTGCTAGGCTTCTGGTAGGAAAGCGCTGGATTCACTGCTCTGTTTGCAGTGGGTATGGATAATTTCCTCATTTCTTGCAGCCATGTACAGAGTACACATGCTGAGTGTTTGTGAGAGGGCTCGCTGCCTATTGAAACTAGAAATTATTTCTTTCTCTGGAGCCCTATGAAAGTGAAGATCTTACCTAGACCCACTAATTACCATACAGCAAGAATAGTCCTAGTAAGCTTGCCAAGCTCATTTTGAATTTTTTTGTTGGTTTTCTTCCTGACCTGTCTTTTACTTGCCTTTCTGTCACTTAAAAGTCTCTTTTTGCATTCACTGGAATAATTTTTTCCTCTAGGCTCCAAGTTCATCAGCTTTACCACCAAGGGATTGGAAATCCAACTCTGCTGCCAAACTTGAGTCTTAGCAACATGCTCTTCCTCACACCAGGTCTTTCTATTATTTGTTTGGTCTTTTTTCATGAGAGATAGCTACTGCCAGTGATGAAAAGTATGGACATCGTGGCATGGTTTTCAAAGCATGCGTTTGATAGCAGCAAAGTGAGTGGCTGTCCAGGGAAAACTGCCTCCCTGCTCTGTTCTGGTGCCAAGCCTGGGGCAGCTCTTGCTGGGGAAGTCTAGCTGTGCCTCTAGGTCTTTGGCTGGAACCTGTTTGGTAGGCATGGCAAAGGAGCACGTCAGCCATCACCTGAAGCTCTGACAGGAGGGAGAGTGCGCAGCTGCTGCCTGTGAAAGGTGCGTGCGTGGTGTGGTCAGTGCTGACACAGGTTCTGGTAGGGTTGCCTCTGGGAGACTGGGGCTGTGAGGGTGTAGAAAGGTTTTCCTGAATGAATGTTAGAGGTCAGGTCTGGGTGAATTTCTGTGAGTATGTTAAAAGACCTTTTGTGTTAATATAAACACTAATTTTTGGATTCTTGCTCTGGAGCAGAAAAGCCCTGGAAAATCATAAAATGGAGCTCATGCAAAAATCCTCGAACTAGTAGCCTGTGAGCTGATTCCCCAGTCTGCAAGTCCCTGTGGTGCCATACTGTGGCATGCATACGTAGCAGCTTGAATTCAGAAGTAATATATTTATGTTTGTCCAGCACTGCAGCTGAGATAATGAGTTCTGCTGCTCGATAAGGTTTATTAGCTTTAGTGCAGCACCTCATGAACATGGTTATACTGCTTCCACACTCGAGCTGCTCTGTGCACATCTGGGTTGGGGATGTCTGCATTGCGTTCCTCTGGGGCTTACTGTGACAAAGCAACTTGCATCTGTTTGCATCTAGGGTTTTATACAGGCTTTGGAGATCTGGGAAACAGAGAAAGAATAGTGTATGAAAGCGATTATATAATGTGACTGCCTGTGTTATTAGAGGACTAGAGTTGATAATCCAGGTGATCTTTTCCAATTCTGTGTTCCTGCAAGCCTGTAATCATGAAGATGCCAAGGTCACTACTGAGATGAGAAAGCCCAGTGCAGTTCAAAAAGAGAAGCCATTTCAAATTAAGGTACTGGCTTCAGAGGAGGGAGATTCAGGACCAGGATGATCTGTTCTGTAGGCTACAGTGATTTTATCTGGTTTTATGTAAATCAAAGGTACTGCACATTGCCATCATGTTCAGGAATTCCCTTGCCTGATAAGAATTAGGGGCATGTAAGCTAACGCAAAGAATTAGGGGGATGTAGGCTGGCTGAGTTGATGAATTTCTCCAGTGGCTTTTCTGCCTGGCTGCTGTATTCCCACCTGTCCAAACAGTGATGAGCACGGGGGACTCTGTTTGCTGTAAGCCTGTCCAAGTCTTGGGAGACTGACAGGGACTGGATCCTGTTTAAGTTAGTTTTTCACAAAACAGCCTGTTTATCTTGGAAGGAAGAGAATAAACCATAAGAGAATAAGGAGAGAATAAACCTCAGCCTTCATGATTTCCAGCTGAAAGCTTGAGGAAGAGCGCAGATAATAGCGATTTGAGACTGAACATCTGTGTTTCTTGCACTTCCCATGGTGCTTATTTGCTAATCTTAATTCTGTTTGTGACAGAACGTTACCATTTTCACAGAATCACAGAATTGTTAGGGTTGGCAGGGACCTCTGAAGGTCATCTGGTCCAAGCCCCCTGCCAAGGCAGGATCACCTAGAGTAGGTGATGCAGGAACATACCCAGATGATTTGGAATGTCTCCAGAGAGGGAGACTCCATGACCTCCATGAGCAGCCTGTTCCAATGTTCTGCCTCTCTCATATAAAGAAGTTCTTCATCTTGAGGTAGAACTTGTTGTGTTTTAGTTTATGACCATTGCTCTGTGTCCTGTCACTGGGGACCACTAAAAAGAGTCTGGCACTATCCTCTTGGCACCTGCCTTTAAGATATATATATGCATTAATGAGATCCCCTCTCAGCTGTCTCTTCTCTAGACAAAACAGGCCCAGCTCCTGCAGTCTCTCATCATAAGAGATGCTCCAGACCCTAGATCATCTTTGTGGCCTCTGCTGGACCCTCTCCAGTATCTCCTTGTCTTTCTTGAAATGTGGAACCCAGAACTGGACACAGCCCTCCAGGTATGGCCTCACTAGGGCCGAGTAGAGGGGGAGGATGACCTCCCTTGACCTGCTGGCCACACTTTTTCTGATGCATGTCAGGATACCACTGGCCCCCCTGAATGCAAGGACACACCGCTGGCTCTTAGTCAACTTGTCATCCGCCAAGAGTCCCAGGGCTTTCTCTGCATAACTGCTCTCCAGTAGGTCCTGGACTGGTACTTGGGGTTACTCCTCCCTGGGTGCAGGACCCTACACTTGCCCTTGTTCAATCTCATTAGGTTTTTCTCTGCCCAACTTCATAGCCTATCAGTGCTGTCCTAACCCCCAAGGTAATGGCGATGGTATAGGAAAAGTCTTTGAGTGGACCTGAATTGAGGTGGCTTTTTGTCACAGCTCTAAGCAGTCACTAGGGTAGCAGTTGTGTGTGTGTGCATGCTTAACCAAAAGTATGATTGAAAAGCTTATGCAATTAGCTGGAAAAGATTCCTTCATTGAGCAAGGGCTGCTGGGTACAGCAGGGGCTTGAGTGCAGTTAAGAGGTCAGACGAAATGTTCTGTTTATGGACTTGTCAGTTTGGAGAAGGAACTGCAGTCTGTATCCACAGTACTGTGGCTCTGGATGGTACCCCATACCAAAGGCAAAATGATTCACCCTGCAGCCATACACTGGGGAGGCAAGCTGTGCTGGTGGACCAGTGTGGACAGTTCCACACTCGAAGTGAAAACAGGCTTGCAGAAAATTAAGAAATCCATTGAGGATGTGCTTTGTGCCCTCCAGTGCTAAATTCTTTTGCTAAAAATGTTAAAGATTCCTCAAAGCTGTGAAGAAGCTTAACTAAGTAATTAAGTTTCCTTCGTCTGTCCCTTAAATTTAGGTTTCATTGTTCTCGGAGTCCTATGTCTCATGACTAATATGCTGCCTGCACAATGTGCTGGCTGATTTTTTACCAGATGGTTCTTGGGTCTGTAGCTGAATCCAGGGCGAAGGCAGTTAGTTTTTCTCCTGCCTCAAATGAAAGATGCTGTCCCCCACACAATGCTCTAATTGAATCTTGGACATAAGACAGTGATGAAGTGCAAATATTTTGACCAGATGACAATTTTTAAGGATATTCTTAGGGATTATTATTCATCATGCTTTTAAGGAGTAGGCATAGGATGATATTAGAACACTCCTCTCTACCTTTTTTTATAATTTATAAATCATCTAGTGTTGAAATGAAGTTTAAATTCAGAAAAATGCTGGAATTCACATATGTATATGTGGCTAGAAGATAGAAAATGTGCAGTCTGAACTGCCTGTTCCTATTTTTTCTCTTCTCATTTCTGTTGTAATGGCCTCCTTTTGCATCCCACCCTCAGTCGTGATGGTGATGTCTGCTTGCATCCATGACCTACCCTTTGGATGGAGAACCCTCGAGAGTAAAGACAAAGCATCCCTCAGGAAGGTGGCAGAGCCCGTGTGGCGCAGCCTAAGTGGGGTGTGTATCTCTGTGAGGACCATCTTGGCAGCACTGCAGAGCAGCTTTGCTCCGAGGCCTCTTGGATCCAGCAGTAGTTCCAGCTCTTTCCCCTCCACCCCGATTTATTACACTGCAATTTTGGCTGCTGCTCGAGTGAGGAGGAGCAGTGAATGGTGGTTACTTTTGGACCAACCAGCTGAAAAGGAGAAGCCCATGCAGCATATGTGAGGCTACTGACTGTGGTATCTTTTAAGAAATGGGAGGTATTGGCATTTTAAAATTTTAGTGTTGGGGAAATTTTTCTTCTACAGAAGAAACTTTGGTGAAGTGTATATAGTGTATGTGTAACTGCTGTTTTTAAACACCTTTTGGACTGAGAAGTGCTGTAGAAATATGAGATGCTTTAATGCTTTTTCCTTGCATAAGGAATGTTGTTCTTCAATGCAGCTGTTTAGCTGTTGCAAACAGGTGTGCGATAAACACCCCTTCTCTTTTCAACCAAGTGGGGTGGTGATGGATACCTCTCATTTAAGCATGCATGATTTTCTCTCCTACAAGAATTAAAAACTTTAAAAATAGCTTACATATCTAGAAACATTATCTAGCCTTGTCCTGTTTTCCTCTTCCCCTCCCCCTTGCTACCAACTCAAATTACCGACAAGCTTTGGAAATTTCGGGGCAGGGGAACAGAGGTGCAGCTGGCCTGCATGTGTTGCACCAGCTGTAATGCAAATGATACATGCTGAAAGAGGCTTTTCTCACTTTTGTAATTCTTGAATATTGTTGTGCAATGGGGACATGCGACAATTTGTCTTAAATGTGTTTGCTGATATGTTCCGCAGAGTATACTGCGTCTTTTGTTCCTTGATGGCAAGAGACAATATCAAAATCCAATTGCCCGCTGGCAGCATGTCTGATTGCAGCTGGGACTGTCCTCCTGCTTTCCCCATCCATCAGTCCTGGGGTGATCCCATCACACTTGATACCAGTTAATTTAGAGCTGGCCAGAACACAGACTTTGGTAAATGCTCAGCTTTCTTGGCTGTTTGGACAATTTGTAATAAACCACATTTTTTTTTGTTGTTTGTTCCTGAAAGTGGCATTACCTATTGCTCTTTTGCTCGAGAGGGCCGAAAGGGAAGTGCTTGGCTGGCCTGTGCACCTGTTGTCTGCAGGTACCAGTCAACTTTTCTGTTGGTTATCTGAAGCGGTAAAAGTACAGGCACTGGAGGTTCAGTTACGTAAAAACAAAAGCTGATGTTGATTTAATCCCATTACATTGTGTTGCTCTCTCAACCACTGGACTCTTAGTAGGATTCTAGCTTTAATCCTGTAAGGATCAATCTGGCCCGTTGCTTTTCTGTCCTGATCCTAAATCCCCCTTTAATCTTGTTAATTATAGCAGGCCTTTTTCGGTTTCATTTTTTTCCCTTGTGGACCAGCAAAACCACATTAAACCTTTGTGTCTCTGACCTGGTGTTTTTACCTTTGTTCATCCTGTTGAGAAGCAAGGTTCTCCTGAAGGCTGGTTTCACCATTCATAGCAGTGCATTTGGTAGTCTGGTGTCTGCTGCTTCAGACTCCTGTGGAGTCAGCTAGTTATGCTGTTGAGCTGAATCCCTCCTGGTTCTGTCAGGATTTCTTTTTTTTCATCTGTTGTTTGATAGTGTGCTCTCTGAAGGGGGTGGGGAATCACAGAACATGACAGCTACTTTGAAATTGCTTTCTTATTTTAAAGAAAATGTTTTTTTGGAACAGAATCCCATCATCGGAGGAGAAGACAATGTCAGGGAACATGGAACACTGCTCAGGTGATGAGACACATGCTCTGGAAAGACTGGGACCTGTGTCAAGGCTTGCGTAGTCCCAGGGCCCACAGATGTATTCTGAAGGTCACAGAGAAATTCAGCTGCTTAAATCAGCCTTTTTATGTTTATGTGTGTTCGGGTGGCTTGAGGAGAGGAATAATGCGCATTCAGACTTGAGGCTCTTTATCTTCACGTTGCACTGTCTGCAGGCCTCCAAACTCAGTGCTGCCTTTTCTGTGTAATTCACAAGGCCAATTTCTCACTGTGACAATCTGCTCCTGGCACTTGCAATAGAAACTAGCAGTCCTTAATGTATTCATCTCTGGTATTTCCTATAGTGTAAAGAAGAAAACCAACCCAAAATTGCACCTACATTTGTTGTAACTCGATCAAGAACTGGCAGATCATTTCTGGAACATGTCTGTGCTGGGATCCTGAATGCTTTGCCAAATTTTATGCCTTTATCTTGTGGTGCTGCTCCTTTTCTCTCCTCTGTCCATGCAGCTCAGCCTTGCCCAGCAGAGGTTTCTGCTTTTCCAGCCTTTCAGGCAGAACCTTGCCAGAGCACCATGGGTCTGATTTCTCTCTTTGCCAGAATGCAGGCTGTAGGTATGGGTGTGCCATGGAAGTAGCCAAGGTGATTCCCTTTTAAACCAGATAGAGGGGAAACTAGGTTTGGCTCGCAGAGGATGAGCTCTGTGGATGTGTTTATTCCAGTTAAAGCAGCCCTTGTCCTTAGTTTTTGGAAAACACTTAGAGCAATGACAAAATATAGCAATTGCTTTTAAGGAAATGTGGGCATTTTCTCAGCAGTTCTAGGGTTAAGAAAATTGTAGAGGGGTGACATGGTGACAGTGTTCCCTATTTTTGTGTGTTGCCACTAGCAGAAGAGGGAAACTTTGATTTCTAATCCGCTTTGGAGGAGACTCCGTATCAGGACTGCACAGAAACATCCAGTCAAGCAGCTCCTTTATCATAAAGGGGATTTTAATTAAAACTGTTCTCGCATCATGAGCGAAATGAGCGTCAGTGCCAGCCAGCCCCTGTACTGGGCATTTATCTCCTTCAAACCACATTACCAGTAATTGCTGCATTAAATCAAAGTCGAGGGAGATTACAGGTCTGAATTGGGCAGGCGGCCGGTGCCAGCGCGGGGAGCTCCGTGCTGCCGAGCCGCTGATACGGGAACCCCCTCCGCCCCCAGCCGGGGGTGAAGAGTCGGAGGGCGGCTGCATCCCGAGAAGTTTTCTCGTTATGGGGCGGGAATTTTTGTCGTAACCTGGGAGGAGTGGCAGGCTGTACACTTGGAGCATTTTAAGCTGCTGGTGTTTTTCTACGAACTTCCTTTTAAAACAAACAAACCCAATAGCAAAACAAACTCTGTGGCATTTCCATCCCATCTCTGTCTCCTGTTTGGATCCACCACAGAGGTTTCCTTTTGTTCATCTTCTACTGCTTATTCCAGCCCCGAAACTTAAGAATAAATGACCTCTTGTCAGGATACATCCCTTTTTCTCTACCCTTCTTGTCACAGCTCTGCTATAGAGCTGCTAACTTGGTTCCTCTCTGTCCCAACATGGGAGAGCATCTCCCCTTCTTCACCTCTCCCCCCACTAAGGAATTGTATCTGCCTTGACCTGTGGTTCCTTTGCCAACTATGGCTCATTAGTTAGTTTAATTATTTTTCTAGGTTTTTAAGCATTCTGTGGTCTCTGCGTCTAGAGCAGCTGTTTCCCTTCTTGTCCCTATACTTTGACCTTGGTGACTCCAAAAAGCATCTGATCATCCTAGTGTTGCTCTCGTTTCCACTCTCCAGGCTCTGTCAGGGCAAGGCTGAGGAATGGCCGTGCCCACATGAGGTCTCAGGCATGTGGACTGGCTGAGGTAATTAGATCTATGTGGGCAATCACTGAATTATCAAAATGTGACAGCTGGACTTTTAGGGGCTGTTATTAGCTCTGTCTCATAATTGCTAAGAGGATAAGCCAGGAAGAGAATGTGAAGAAAGCATGGGGATTTTTCCTTTTTAAAAGTGACTGTCATTTTCTTTGTTTCTGTCTTGATGGCAGTTATGTATTTTCCTGTTCTATTGCAGGCAATTTCGGGGCAGTTGGGTGGCAGTGACGGTTTTTCTTCATTTTGCCCAGAGGTGTTGGCAACCTGCCATTCTGAAATTTGCTTCCTGCAGTGTTTGCACATCTACCACATTCCTCTGCTGCGGAATAGGGTCTCATTCCCAGCACTGTGCTGAGGAGTTGGTAATGCATGTGAAAGACGATGCTGCAGCTCAGTCTGCCTGCTAAAGCAGGTCGCACACACTGTCGAGCTGTATTAGATGCTTAAGATTCGCACAAGTTTCTCAGAAGCTGTCTAATTCAGAGCAGTTGCAGGAGGTGTGCCTGCTGTGCCCCTTCAGAGCATGAAGTTGCAGCTTTTGCTTCATTACAATGTGAGCTTGAGATGCAGCTTAAGAATTGCCCTACTTTAACTCTGGCCTACGCACGAATCTCTAGCCTGAGATAAGTGGTTCTTTTAAATTCATGCTAAGAGACCTGTAAAGCCGCAGAGGCTGAAGTTTGAGTGCTGCTGATATCCCAGCTGATAATGCAGAGGGGTTGCAGTTAATTTTTGCCTTAGTAGTCCTGTTACCATGAAGTGAGAGTAGTCCCACTGCAAAGTAACTGGAGAGTTGCGCAGAGAACATGAGGCAAGTCTTTGGTGGAGATTTCTTGATAGTGAGAAAAAGCAGAGATAAGGGTTTTCATGGGAGCCAGGAAATCATCTTTATGGCATCCTGGTTTTGGGATAGAGAATGCAGATTGTGTGGCAGGTTGGGGTGAATAAACATGAGTGAAATTTTTTTGTAGGGATCACATAAAACTGATGGAAAAGAACAGGTATCTTGATCATGCAGATGGTGCAACCGGAGAAAGCCCTCAGTGGTTGTTGTCCAGGGATTTCAGCTGCTGTGGCTTGTTTTAGAACTTGATGGGAGTAGAAGCTAGCCTGCAGGAAAAGACTTTGGACTGAGCCATGTAAACCTTTATTCTTCTGGCTCTTGGGGAGAAGTGTGGGTAGCAGTTAGCTTATGTGCCCATGGCAGACCTCTGTGCCCATGTTCTGGGACTCCGTGAGAATAAAAAGATTTCCAGAATATTTATCTCTCCTGCTTTCTCAGAAATAGATAGGTTTCAAAAATCCCAATTAAAAAAATCTAGGTGTTTGTTGCCTTTTACTACTTTTGTCTTAGTCTGCGGCAGAAAGTGATGTTAAGACTACTTCTTGCCTCTGAGCTGACATAGCCTTAAACATACCTCTTCTGTCCTCCACCACAGCCTTATACTTCTCCACTAAAACCACTAGAGGAGGGACACAGAACTAACAAGTACCTCTGCCTCAAGAAGAGTAGTCCCTGGGGTCACTCCCTACATTAAAGCATGACTTGCTGCTGTCACCATTCATTTAGCCTGTCTTGACTCTCCTCTTTCAGGGTAAACTGCATCATTTTTGCCAAACCTCAGCTTTGCATGCTATTTCTGGATCCTTTCTGTGCACTCAGCAAATGTACCAAACTCTTAGCTGCAGCACTTCTGGTATTTTGCTCTTGAATCTCTTTAGAGCTGCCTGAGTTTGGGATTTTAATTTTTTTTTAAATGGGAATGGGAAAAAAACAGGATTCATCATCTAAACCTTAGCAGGTGAGCAAGATTTTGAACTGAGACCTACAGAAATTAATGGACAGATGTAATTCTATAATGAAATTATTTGCAGATTTATGCTGAAAGTGTCATATTTTGTATATTGCTGTGCTGGAACTGTTTCCAGATGATTTCCTGAGATTTATTTGGTGACCTGCTGTTGCAGCATCTAAAGGTCCTGCCTGCATGATGTTCTCCAGTTCCTCAGTTCCTGCCAGTAATACAGTCTCAGACCCAGCAATCACACAGACTGTGTGCTGCCTGTTTATTTCTCTTACTTTCATTCAATTAAGGGTTTCATTTAATATTTTTGTCTTGTTTTGCCTCTTGCTTATACGATTACGAGGTGTGGGCAGCTGCTCTGCTATTCTGGTTGAACCAAGTCAGGCAGAGAATGCTTTTGCTCCTGTGTCAGAAGAGCAGAATGATGTCCCAGGAAACCTTTCCCCCAAATTCTGCTTTTGTTTATGTATCTGGGAAGCCATACCACTCTAAGATAGGGATAAATTTAAGTTCATACTAGCATAATTTATTGTGTAGACACTCTAACTTGGAACAAGTGCCTTATTCTATTTTAGTTTGTCACGTGGAGGCAATTTGATAAGCTGGGAGGCGAGGTGGGGAGGAAAGTCCATACCAAAAGTGTCTCCGTTAGGAAGCAAGTGCTCAGCTTGAGCTGATGACTAAGACACAGCCATGTATTGAAATGCTCTGCAATGGTTGATCATGCTCTCCCTTCACCCCAGGCAAAGGCAGGGTAAAACATGTTGGCTCAAACCCTTGCTGAAAGTGGTTTATCCCCTGAGCTGTTTCCTGGGATAGACTGGAGTGAATGTGGCAGTACCGACAGGCCCATGTGGCCATTCGCTGGTGGGTCTTAGGTAATGGCAGAACTATACTTACACTACAGGGGAATTTGTCAGTGTGGTCCAGCTCTAGTTTGTGATTCATTCAATTAAAAATACTTGGTGAGAGTATGTCTGATACTACCATCTGGTGACTTTTAATATTTATTCTTAGGAAGGTGGTTCTTTAATTAAGGAATTAACCTTAATTTTTGTAGGCTTAGCGTAGATCTGAAGAAGTGCTCAGACTTAAGCTTGCTCTATTTCTAGAAGAGTCAAGTCTTTCTTTTTGGGATCTCCCCGTTGTCCCCTTAAGGATCAGCTAATTGAACTGCTGCTGCTTGTTAAGTGAAAAACCAAGTGGGACTGTGAAAGACAGAATGGGCAAAGCTTTTCTCTGACTGAGGTTCTGGAACAGCCTCTGAAGTGAAGGGAAACTGCCTCCACTATTCTTTTTGCTTCCGCTTTGTCCACTGCCCCCAAAGGAATATAAAGAGGCAGCGTGCCTGTCATGTAATGTCTAAACTACCAAGAGGAAAAGCCTTGTCTTCTTTGATGTTGAAATTCTGCATCTGGACACCTTTTTGTTTCTCATGTAACGAGCAAAAAGCTTTTTGATGGATGTGTAGCATTGCTAAGATCAGTGCATTTATAGGTTGTCCCAAAAGAAAGCTGTGATACGATCACCTTCATTACCAAGTGTCTTAGCCCAAAAGTATACTTATTTGCTTCCTGAAGCAGTGCCAAGTATTTAGAGTTCTCCTTGAAAGGAGGCCCAGACCCAAGACACAGGTAATTTTTTTCTGGAAAATCTGTCTATACTTTCTTTTCCCCATTTTATACTGTGTCCCTGGTAAGAACTAAGGTTATGGAGCCTGTCTGGTTTTAGAATGTTCTTTTGGACTTGCTGCATGTTAGCCTGTTTTGTAATGCACGTAAAGCAATGGACTGGGGTAGAAAGTAAAGCTGAATCTGTGTCTTCTATATGCTGTTGGTATATCCAGCCTACTGACAGGTTTATTTTGCAACTTAATCACTAATATATTCTTGTGAGTTAGTGTTCTGTTAAAGCTGCCTTGCTGGGAGCCAGCTCGTTAGCGTCACAAATAAAACCTCAGTTCTGGGAGTGCAGGTTTTTGACAGAGGATTTTTCAAACTTCAGATGTGTGTTCGTCACTGCCTTACATTTTTCCTTTGTAATAATTGCAGAGATAGACTTTGAGTAGTCTAAGTTTTGCCTGAATTGACTCTGAATCCTTGTCCTGCAGCTGAAGTTGTATGGGCAGAAAACTCTGCCTACAAAAATCTTAACTTCAGAATCAAGAGTCTTTGTCTCTCTTGACAGCCATGACTGCATGAGTTGGTTATTCAATGAGCTTGGCTTCTGGTTGAGGAGGATCCAGGCTTGTGATTTTGGGAGTCCTCTTTGGTATGTAGGTTTCAGGAGTTTGCTAATGTTACCATTCTACTGGATGGCTGTAAGAAAGCTCAACAAAATGAAAAAGCCAGTTGTTCAGCAGACAAAGGTCATGCAATATGCTGCTTTAGCAGATTGACGTATTATTGTTCTGCCTCCTTTTGCCATGTCCTCCCCTAAAGCACAGTTTGTCGAGATTTTGAAAATAAGCGGTAGTTAAGAAGTAATTACTTTTAATTCTGATCTGTCCTTCTCTTATGTTGTATATTTGTAATTGCTTTTTAAAACTGTGCTAGTTTTCCAGTCTAGACAAACCATTAATATTTAACAGCTACATGTAGATGATGCAGTGAAGACCTAAGGGTGGTAACAGGATGCAGGTATCTTATGTCCATAGTTTAGAATGTGCATGGTGCCTGCTGTTAAGCCACTTTAGATTGGTTTCAGGACTACAGAGTTTGGTTGGAGAGTGTTTGGAGTGGTAGAGGCACATGCAAACCAACTCCATCACTCTTAAGTAAATTGCTTTGTAAATGGAGAATGTGTTGCAGAAGAAGATTGAAAAGGGAGTTCTCCAGCACTTTGAGGGGAAAAGACATGACCACGACCTATTTCACGGCCATGATTTTATTAAATATTATCTTTGGAAATTTTCTCTCTCCACTTTTTTTGAAATTGAATTTTATCCATGAAAACCGGATGTGTACTGACTGTGGTTGTATTGTCTGCCTGAGGTATTTTCCTTGGCAGAAGCAGCGAGTATGATGGGGCTATCTTTGCTACACATAACCTGGTATTTGCTGCTTTCTCTAGCTTTGGGTTCCCTGGGCTTTTTGCCAGGGGTCTTTTAGTTTCCTTGGATTCAAAGTCTGTTTTTGGTAATTTCACTTGTGCTGATGTGTTTTAGGACTATTAATCCTGATGAACACAAGGAATCAGTAGCACTAACTACTCAGACAGGGTTCAGGCAAGTAATGGCTCCTATGGCTTTACCAATTCATTCAAATTCTTTCCTGTGATGTCCTTATTATGCTAATCCAACACACTCTGGTTTGCTTCTACTCCACATCCCCCAGAACTGCTGGTTTAATTTCTGCTTAATGCATCGAGTTCCTGATCTGTGGCATTTGCCTGCTTAACGTGTTTCACTTGCAGAGAAGGCACTGGCTTGGTGCTGAGTTATTCACTCACCTGCATAGCTGGTCCACCACCAGATCTTCTTGCTCTTGAGATCAGGACACCTGTGTAAAACTGCCAGGTTTCTGAAATGTGAGAAAAATCCAGTTTCTGCAGTCACCTGTGTGTTGTCATCTTTGCTTCTGCTTGCCATTTCAGAATATTGAGCTTTCCTGTGCGTGCTCTGCCTACATTTATGTCTTCCCCACTTGAATCTCTAATGATTCCAGGGTCAAAATAACAACCAGACCATAAGTAATTTTTCTAGTTGTTGCTGATATTAAATCTAGGAAGAAAAAAAATCATGCAACTCTTTGAAAAACATTATACCTATTCCAAGCAAACAAGCACTAAACCCCTCAAATGTAGCCCTAGAGAGGAATGGGGACTTTCCAGTATAAATTCTCACCTGGAGTGAGTGAAAGCCACCTTCGTGCTCAGGACATGGGACTTGCTTTGGTGCAAAATGAGAATCTCTTGCAGCTCTGTAGACGTAATCTTGGTACTGTGTGCTGTTTGTCTAACACTAGTATGAACTGGCTGAGCTGCTTGATCTATTTAGCTGCTATGGAAATCAGCACATACCCAGCCAGAAAATGCATCCTTGCTTGCTGGCATGTTTCCTACATTTACATCAGTCTTTAAAAAGCAGAGACATATTGTAAGCTGCTCATCAGATCCCTGATGACCCAGTTTAGCAGATGTAGTGATTGGCTAATTGTTAAAGATGCCATTTTTGGTGGGTGAGAGGAAGAGCATCAGCCAGGCTTCTAGCAATGAAGAGCTAGATTCAGCGGAGGTAAGAGCTCTTTAGTGGGAGTAACTAGATAAGGCTTGGATTAATTTGTCTGGAGAACGGAAAATTATGCAAAAGATTTATAAATTTAGTTTATAAAATGAAACTGTTGGTGTAATTCCTTAGTAAAGATCAGTGTGGGGTAATGACTATGCATCATGGAAATATGTCAGATTCCATGCGGTATTGCTGTGTCCCCACAGTACCACAGTTTTTAGCAATGCAAAAAAAAACCCCAGTGTTTGGTAAATGTCTGGAACTGCCATGGCTGCACTTCAAGCATTGTGAGACTATGGCTATATTATGTTCTTATAGCTGTACTTGTAATTGTGACTTAACACGCTTGCTATAAAACAGTCTGAACAAAGCAGGCAAAGCAAAGCCTAGGGCTGTGGTTGTGGCATTTTCCAAAAATGTTCCTCAGTCTCCAGACATCAAAGAGAGAAGTGCATGTGAAGCAAAATACTGAGTTTTGAGAACATAGTGAAAAACTTGTGTAATCTCCATGCCTTGCTTAGTACACAAAAAGAGGAAAATTAGGTTGGTGCTGCTACAATAGCATGTAAAACAGTGTCTCTAGAAAGAGTGATGGGTAGGTAGGAGCTGGAAGAAACACAATTAAATGTTATTAAAAGAATAATAAAGTTCAGCAGTAACTAGATGGGTGATACTCCTAGTTGGGAGAGCTGGGATCCGTGTGATCAATAAATACACCAACATCGGGGGGGTCTTTTCAGGCTCCTGGCATTACAAACAACAAATAGAAGAACGAGATCTACTGGTGCAGGACATGAAACTGAGTATTATAGGGATAATATCAATCTGGAAGAATAGTAATCATGGCTTTAACATGCATTCAAGATTATGTGTGGTTCAGATAGGGTAGATGCAAAAGGTGATAGGCTGTATTGTATGCAATAGACTGTAAAAAAGAAAGCAGAGTAATACTGATAATGCAGAATCTGTTTCTGGTCAAATTGCTGTGGGGAAGAATGGTAAAAGAGGTCCCAGGGGAAGTACTGTGAGTCTGCTGTAATCCCTCGTAGAATTGGATTCAGATAGGTGTTTGAGGTTCAGAAATGATATTATTCCCAGTACCATTAGAGAGATAAATATTAGTATGAGAAACTTTAATTTCTCAGATACAGGTTGGAGAACAAAGGCTGCTAATAATCATCAGGTCAAAAGATTTTCATTGTAGCATCATCACCCATTGTTGACACAGTGAGTGAATTATTGGTGCTGTGACTATTACAGGAAAACAAGTTGTTTAGGAGCCTCCCTCTCATCACCTTTGGATGGGGTGATCATGATATAAGCTTTGATACATGAAGCAATATATTTAATGAAGTCAGTGCAGCCCTGAATGTAAAATGGTGTGGTTTGAGTTGGGTGGGCTTTTTTTCTTTATTTTTTTTGTTTGTTTGTTTGTTTGTTTTTAGAAGCACTTTGGATACAAAATATTGATGGTGTATGTAAAGGGAGAAAATCTTCTAAAAAGACACTTCAGCATAACTTTATAAAGGCTGTTAGGCAAAAAAAGAAGAGAATTTACAAAAGAAAATTTATCAGCAGAGATTGCTGTGCCTTTAAAGTCAGTAGGGATGAAATAAGAACTGCCAAAAATCAGGCTGAATTAAACTTGATAAATGTTGCTAAGGAAATGGGTGACAGTTTCTCAAAATACAATTAGAGAGAAGGGAAGAGGTGGGGCCACTTAGTGTTGAGGATAGTGTCGTTAATGAGGCTCCTCTTGAGGTCACAGAATTTAACAAATCTTTGCTGTTTTAAATAGAGTTGATCTTGGGAGCAAGGGCAGGATCAGTAACAGGCATGACCCTACCACAGGAGCAACCATGCTGGCCATTCCAAAGATCCCAGTTACTGCTGGGAAGCAGGGTTGCCTGGGCAGGAGGGGTGCCTATTCCCCAAAGGGAGAGAACTGGTTCATGCAGTTGCAGATCTGATACAAGTTTTAATCTATCAAATAGAAGTGCTATCATATGTTTGGAGAACAGGAAGTGTAATAGACTTATTGCTGGTGGGGGATGATCTGGGTAAATACAGACCTGTTGGCCCAACCTCAGCTGCATGCTGACACAAAAGTATTAATTAAAGGCTTGGATACAAATAAAAAATGTGATAAAAGGCAACACAAGTCCATCAAAACTGGGTTGCACCTTACCAGCCTGTCTGGTTTGAAGATAACCAATTTTCTTACCTCGATAATGTGCATTTTACATAGTGGGATAACGTCTTTTACTATGGACAGGTTCTACAGCATCTGATGTGGTGCTACAGAGGAAAGTACTAATGAGACGAGAATATGCAGTTTAGTACTGGAATTGTGAAACAGCTGATGTTTTTCTGGGTGATATGTTTAAAAAAAAAGATGAGCACAGTCTGGATCAGGTGCAAAGGCTAGATCAGGTGCAAGAACATGCTTCTAGAGGTTGGGGAATAGCAAGCCTGTCATGTGACAGAAGACTGGAACAGCTGCTAGTTTGGGTGGTTAGAGAGGGGGATACATGAGGAAGGTTAATTGTGAGGGAAAGAGAAAATAAGCCAGAGGACGGTACTGGCACAAGAACACATAATAAACAAAAATTGCTCAGGAATAGCATTGAGCTGGAGAACACAGATCCCATATCTTCTAGAGCAGCCTTTTGGCTGGGATAGTGTAGCTGCAAAACCCAGTTCTAAGATACAATGTGATAAATTTTATGAAAAATTAAGATGATGTTGTATGATAGCAGTTGATCTGATTCTGTGTGCCAAGAGATCTTTTCCAGTCTTCATATTTCTGTATATTTAAAATTATTCATATATGTAAGCATCTGCAGCAACAAGGCTATGATTTTATAACAGTTATCTAACTTGTGTTACTGGAAATACATGGGCATAGTAGGCTATATGGTAATGTAGTTGGACTATTATCTCAAAATAGACTTATGGAGTGCAGCGCCATCTTATATTTGACTAATACCTGTTGCAAGTCAGTGTACAGTAGTAAACCAGCCCTTGTGGCTAGTCTTGCAGGGAATTCAGTAGTTTATTACTAGTCAATAACGTTCTGCTGTATCCGTCTTGGCACGTACAAATTTAAAACTAGCTTTTGTCTGTGGGACACAGGAAGTCTGGTGCTTTGTTGCCGAAGTATCACCTGAGTATCTTAATGCTGGTTAAGGCACAGTATTTAAGTCTGCATCAAAAACTTTAAAGCATGGCAATTTTATCTGGTCTGTAGTTAAAACAGCAGAGGAGTTTAGGTGATGCTTCCCCTCTTTGTTTTGTTTTGCCCATTTGATGGTTATTTATAGATGGAAGATATCTGCACTAGGATTTGGAAATGTTTTATTCCCCTGAGGCCTGATTTGAAAGGACAAGAATTGGATTGTGAAATAAATGTAAGGTCTTTAACTTAGTTAGGGATTTAGTTTTAAAACCTGGGGCAGTAATATGAAGTAGCAAAAACAGGCTGTGGAAAAGACTCTGGGTTTGTATAAATTAATGCCTTTTCATAAAAAGATTTTATTGGAGATACTAAATTGCTTGAGTGCATAGTAATGAGCTGTGCAAAAGAATGAAGGGCAGGCACCTTTTAAGCATGTGGTTAGAGAAAGGAGAAGGAAATAAAAAAAGGATTGGTCGTTCAGAGGAAACCAGATTCTATCTGTGCCCCCAGGCAGGGCATGCAGGGGGAGTGCTGAAAGGTAGCCAAAAAGCCCTCTGAAGGTGAGGAGGAAGGGGCATAATCATGAGCTCCAGAAAGCTGGTTTGGATCTGGGGTGAAATACATTGGCCGAAGGCAGAATGAGATGGAAGTTCATTGTGGGAGCCTCATCCTTTTTCCCCAGTGAAGGGATCTAAAAGGATAGCTGCTTTCCCATTTATGGGCAATTAATTTCTTTGTCTGTGCAAATCTTCACACAGAAACAATGGCTATAGAAACTTTTATTTATTTATTTATTTTAGATGTAGACAATGTCATGCTTTATACTCCCCAAATTGGTCATGCTCCTTTTGTAAGGAAGAAGCAGCCCTGTGGCCCTAGGAAAGATGATGAGAGTGGGTGACAGCTGCTATAACCACTCACCCAGCTCATAGCTGTCCTTTTCTGAGGCATCTCAGAAAGAAAGGGCAGTGAGAGCAGAGGACAAGCCAAGAGCTGTCCTGCTGGGCTGAGTGGGTCAGAGGGCTGTGGATTAGGCACCCCTTACCTGAATTACAAAGGTTTGCACATGGAAATTGTTGTAGATAACGATCCACATATATAACTTCTGGAAGAAAAGTAAATCTCAAGTTTAACTCTTTCTGAGGGGGAGGAAATGATCAGTAACGATGGAACAGCAGCTGCTCCTGAGCTAGGCTGAGGTAGCTGTTTAGTGGTGCACAGCAGCACTACAGAAAAGTTAAAGATTAGAAATGCAAAAAACCCCTGACTTTATGCATTTAAAATGGTGTGTGTGGGGTAAATTTGGCTCGCCCGTCTTGGATTTGATCACTGTAGCATGTTTATTTTTGAAACCTCAGAGGGAGGGGTTTTATCCCTGCTGTCCTTTGGAGGAAGGTGGGAATCTTTTGTGAGCTCGGGCTGTTAACTCTTTGAGAACCCGAGTTTTGGCCAATGTCAGCCTGGTGTGGTTTTGCGTGGTGATGGGTGAAACGTCGTACAATTTGCTGTGGGAGGTCAGGCCCCCTTGGCGCACCCCCGGCCGTGGGGTGTATCTTGTGAGAATCAGCAGCAGGCTCTCAGATGTCTGGTAACGTGGCTGGCATGTGGGACTGGTGGGGTGAGCCTGCTGGCCAAGTAGCTCCCCATCTGTCCCCATCGGTCAGGGAGCAGATTCCTCCCTGGGAATGAGGAGGACGGGCTTCCTAAAATGGGCACAACAACTGGCCCTGCCTAGCCTTGCCCCCTTCTCCCCACTGCTCGCTGTCCCCCGTGACAGAGTTAATCCCCCTCACCGCCCCCAGTTTGACTGGAACAGCTGAGGGAGGCAACCCACCGGCCCAAGGCTGGGGCGGGCGGTGGGGGCCATTCCAGAACCCAGCTCCCCCCGCCAGCCCTGGTTCCGGCAGCTGTCCCTGCTTGCCTCCAGTGGGGAGGGAGGGAGAAGCGTTAAACGATACGGGCACATACTCCCTTGTGAAAGAGATCCCTTCAGTTTGAGATATCAGTGTGGCTTCTCCCCTCTCCCTCCCTCCCTCCCTGCCACCAAAGGGTTTTACTATGCTAATCCCAGCACCTGTCCCTGCAGAGGACAGCAAGAAGGGTATGGTATGGTGGTGGGGGAGGAACAGTCCCATATGTTTTTCCCTGTCCTGGATTGGGAGTGTTCCCTCTGACGCACCTAGAGCCCAGAACATATGCTCTTTTCAGATCCTAAATGCTGTTTGCTTCCTCCCATCCCTGGCAGCGGTAGCTGCAAAGATCCTGTGTCCCCCCTCTTCCTGGCAGTTGCTCTGTTTGCTGCCCGGGAATTGCAGGACACTTCTCAGTCGAGGCTTGCAGGGCCGTTTTCAGTAGAGGATTTCTAATTTTAGGAGCCTCTGCCGCCTATGGTTGAGCACTGCCTTGCTGGATCCCAGAAGAGAGGGGCTGAGCTGTGCCGAGCCAGGCAGCTCCTTTTTATTTTCAGCTGAGCTAGTGTCAACCTGAGTGGCCCCAGAGGCCTGAGCCAAGCACTGCGCAGGGCTGCCAGAGTCCTTCCCACAAGGCTGAAAGACGGAGACTCGGATTTGAAGCTTCCAGTCTTGTGTCCATTTGGCCTTTAGCTGGAGGATCTTTGGCTATGTATGGTGTATATTGTATGGATTACCAATACCCGGTCGTCCAGGTAAGCAAAAGGACAGTGGCAACTTTAAAGAGTGTTGGTCTTTGCTCTGTATGTTATTTGGACAAAATTGGAGCTTACATGCTGGTTTGGTAGAAGGACACTGCTTCCAAGCTGGGCTTCTTGCATACCAGGCCTCTGCCCAGAGACTCTGCAGAGGACTTTGAAGCTCCTGCACCCCAGAGGTACCATTTTGATACCTTTGACTCCAAGATCTGTGTTGTTTGCGACTAGTGTATTTCGTTTTGCATTTTTGGCCTTTTTCTTTTGTTTGTTTGTAGGAGGGTTGAACTGACAGCAGTGCTGTACTCTGCAAACTAGTGTGTTGTTGTGTGTCTTACTGCATTGTCGGGGCACATGTGACTTGTACGTGTGACTGCAGCCTGTCCCGAAGGGATAGCGAGCCACCCAGAGCAGCTCCTCACCTATTCTCCTCCTCCCTCCTCTGAAACCACCCACAAAATCTCCGACAAAGTCTCATTTGTCATCTTTTTGCTTTTAGAGGTCCAGAGAGGATGTGTAGGGTGAAAGGCAAGGGTGGGTTTGCGAGCAGTGCTTCACTGCTGGGTGAAGCCTGTATTGCAGCCTCTCCTGGGGGAGGGGGCTATATTTGGAGCACACGTGAGATTTGCTGGCCCAGTGTGTGGAGTCTTGGAGAAGCCAGAGGCTGTGTGGGTCAGGCTCAAATACTTTTGGAGCCAAGTGAAAGATGATGTTCTCTAGGCAGTCCTTGGCTATTCAGTGTCAGCACTCCTTGTGCTTACAGGCACCAAGTTTATCCAGAAAATGTGAAACGTAGACTAGCAGTTCAAGATTATCTACCATGAGATACATCAGATAGCACTAAAGAGTATTCTGTTAGGTTACCTTGTATCGGGGGTTTTATTACTCAGATGAATAAAATCCACCAGCAGAAGTGTGTCTTTTGGTTGTTAAGATTTGTTCCTGATAAATTGGTTCTTTGCACTTGAAACTCTTTTTTTCTTCCCTTTGGCCTTGGTCCAGCTGGCAGGTTTGCTCCATCTAAACTTCAGCCAGCACAGAAATGCAGGTAATGGGATGTTAAAATTGAAGGCTGTGCTTGCTTTCTACCCTTAGCAGCAAAGGGGGAAAAATAGCATAGTGAAAAAGAAAAAAATGAGAGAAAGGAAAACAAATTCTGAAACTTCTGAAAGCAGAGTATTTGTGGCCTCCTCTTCCTAGTTCCATGATTTCTGTGAGTGTTAAACTAACCCAAGCATTTTAAGAGTGTACATGTAGACTACTTAGTCAAACTAGAGGTTACTTCTTCACCTGTGCTCTCACCAGTGTGATTTCAGTGGCCTTGTCCTGTGGATTGCCGCATCATGCTTCTCCAGCCTCTTTTCCATTAGGATTTGAATGATGGGAACTAACCAGAACCCATAATGTACATCTGTGTGAATACCGAAGTGAATGTAAAAGTGTCACAGGCGTGCTCAGGTAGGAGCAATGAGCTTTGCCTGGCATGATGAGGATGATCAGCTGTGCCCTGGCACTGCAGAGACAGAGGATTTAAATTTGCCCATAGTTATCTCAAAATGCTACTTCTACAGTGCAGTAATGAACTTTCAATGCATATGTGCCTGTTATGCATGAGAAATCATAAGAACTCATAAGTATTGGCATCTAGAGCTGTTCTGAATACATTGCTTTGTGAATAGATGCAGTAAGTAGGAAGGGGTGATCTCATGGCTCTGAGCTGTGTGTCTTCAGGCATCCAGCCTTCAGCTCTATTCATGCTTCTCTGTTCTTTTCAGCAGCAAGATCTGCGGTTTGAGTTTTGGTTTTGTTCAGTAGAGGGTGGCAAACTGTGATGGTTCCATGATTCTCAGATAGGAGAAGCTAACTGGAGGTCCACCAAACTTACTCTGCATGGCCATGAGACATCTGAACCCTCCGCCCTTAGTGAGGAAAGAGAAGTTTGCACAGATTCACCAATTAATGTTGTCAGCTTTGTTCATTATCAGGTGTTGCTCCCAGGGCTCCAGTAGAACCCAAGACAACAAAAATCTGAAGTGTTGCCAAGTCTGGTCATGTTTTGCATGGCTATTTTTTAAGCTTTTGAAACTCTGTATCAGATGCTCCTTTCGCTGGTTTTGCAGCAGTGGGAGCTCTTGAAGACCTGCGGTTCTTGTTGCCTCAGCACATGCAGTGAAAATTTGGTCTCTTTTTTTGCTCAATAGGAGCAAAGGTGGATATATTCCAAGCATGGGGGGAGGAGATGCTTTCTGGCCTACAATGGAGATGAAAGAGGGCGATCAGCAGTAGATCACACTGAAGGGAATTCCCACTCTGCTGGCACATGAGCAAAGCAGTTGTACCAACTGGGTGGTGGGAGGCAGTGCAAGGGAAGGTTCAGTGCATGGTTGGGCATTTCTTTTTCCTTAGAAGTCTCTTTCTGATGGCAAGTATTTCTAGAGATTCCTCAGGTGAAGGCCGAAATGGAGTAGAAATGGTGCTATTCTCATTAACAATGGTGGGATGATGGGATCGTGTCATTCCTCTGTCCAAAAGGTCTGTGCTGCAGCCCTAGATCTGGGATGAGAAGTTGCTACCTCATGGCACAGACGAGACTCAGTGAATGCAACTGTTAGAATACTTAAGTGGAGAGAATAAGGAGATTATCCTGAGTGATTTGCAAGGGTTTGATGAATGAGATGCACAGGGCTGAAACCTGGTGCTTTGTCACATCAAAGGTTTAAGGAGGTCACTGTGTTTTTTGCTGCTTTGAAATAGCATTTACACTTGACTTTGGACTGTGCTCCAGAATCTCGGGTTTGTAATAGGGGAGGAAAAAACAAATCCACTACTTTCCCTGGTTTTACAACATTACATGTAAACATGTAGTATTGTAAGTTGCAAGTTACCAGAGAGGATGAGATAACACAGAGAAACGTGGACTCTGACTCAGAGGCCTGTGGGCTGCAACCATGGGTTCTGGCTCCTTCCCAGAGATTCCCACACCACAGCTTGGTCGTGTTGGGCGGCTGGCCCGTGGCTCTCTGCCTCCGTGCACTGGTGGGATGTAAAGACTTCTGGTGTCTTGATCGCCTGCTTTTCACAACAGAGGAGGAGTTTGGGCTGTGACATGTGCTCCTGCTGAATGAAGAAAGAAAGGGGAAGGGAAGGGAAGGAAGAAGGGAGGGAGCCAGAGGTCAGTTTGGATCAAGTGAAGTTGGGAAACTAAAAAGCATTGTGGGTCAGCATGGAGAGCAGTGCTGTAGTGGAAGCCCATGAAGCAAAATCACTAGGCTTATTTTTTTTTAAAATGTGAATTATAACTGGGCATATTAATGCAAAGAAGAACACATGGGGATGCAAGGTGTTACTGCACCGTAATTCAGCTTTTCTGCTGCTAAAGCCTGGGGAGTCTCTTGTGTACCAGGTGTCAAGAAGAGATACATCAGAGGGCCAACTTGCCTGAGCTGGTTTTATCTCTGCGTCATGAGCACTGGAGCATCCGTACAATCTCCTTGTCTAGCCACGGGATTGGCAGACCTGTGCTCAGCCCTGTCTGTGGGTTTCCATGGGTGCAGTGTTGGGAAAAATCAATCAGAGCATCTCAGATCCCGCCTGGCAAATGGGGTAGCAATGTATCGCTCTGTTTTACGGGGTCGCTGGGAGAGCAGATGCTGTCAGCCGTGGCGTGTTCAGGTACTCAGGGCCAGATGCTTGCTGAAGATAAATGGGAGGGAAAAAAGCAAGCTGGGAAGGAGTCCAGCAGTCTCCAGGTTTTATGATGATAGAAATGCAGATCTTGGCACGGATACTGCTTCCGGTTCATCCAACACACCGTGTAGCCAACACGTTCTCCCTTTTGTGGCAGGAGGGAGATCTGTGCAAAACTGACAGCTATCTCCCCAGCGTCCTCCATCCAGGAGATGCGCTCTCCCGGCTGTTGAGGTCCGGGCGGGAAGGCCTGGGTGCTGGGAATGGTAGGTGGGGAGGAGCGCGGGCAGGCCGTGGGCTCCTGCCGGCCGGGACCGGGGCCACCTTCGCTTTTGTTTCCAGCTCACGTTTGCGCCTCGACCAAGCCCCCTGGTTCCCGGGGAGCGGTGGGGAGTCCCGGCGGGCAGGCGAGGGAGAGCCTCGCTGGGGCGGGGGGTGGCC
>VZRZ01007688.1:693262-710846 GCA_013398175.1 Climacteris rufus
TTTTTTTTTTTTGGCGTGGCATATGCAAGTCGCCACCGGAGGGAGCGGGCAAAGGGAAGAGTAGAAGAGCAGCATCGTGGAGCTGGAATCCTTTGGAATTAGGCATTATATAATGCCCCCGCAGTGCCTTGCAGAGCTGGAAACCTTTGGGGGATATTCCCAAAGGGGGTGGAGGGAAGGACTCTCAGAAGGAACTTTTCTTCAAATCTGGGTTTCAGAAGTGCTGTTTTTCTGTGAAGCTTTTCAGGTCTATAGAGTAGATGCATACTGCCTTCTTGGTTTTCCTTAGCTCTGGCTGAATCGCCTTTCACTATCTACCACTGAGATCCTGTGTGTCCCACTTCAAGGGGCAGTTCTTTCACCAGTGCCTAACTCAATGAATCTGCTGCAAGGAGTGACACCCACTTTGACCCTTTCCCTCTCTCATCTTGCATTGTTTGTCAGTGGCTGAAAAATAGGGCCCTGTCCACTTTGAAGGTATCTTCCCAGGCTTCCAAGCACCACCTTCTGCTTCTGCTATTTAGTCCCTTCCATTACAAATTCCTTTTTATCTGGACCTAGGCTTTCTGTTTTGAGACAGAAGAGCTCTGCAGAAATCTCCAGAGGCTTTCTGTACCTATATTTAGTTTCGCAAATGATGCTGGAAAGCCGTGTCTCTGCAGTCGAGGCCCATTTGTGTATTGCTGCGTGCTCAGAGTGTGCCTGGTTAGATGGAGATGTGTGCCCCTAAGCTGCAGATTGACGTGTGCACGTTTTGGAGAGTTGTTCTTCACAGCCTTGTGTTGCAATGTGCTCTCAGCCACGGCGGTCGCACGCCGCTCATCTGTGCGGTGCAGGAGGGTGCCTGGCTCACCAGGACCGAGTGTGTGTGGTTTGTGCACCCTGGAACATGAGCCTGTCAGCTTGGGGACAGGCAGAGTTGGGAAGGATGGGATTCTGCTGGAGCTCTGGCTGAAGCAGGGGAGGGTATAAACTCATTTAAAGGTGTGGGATATCACAATAGACTCTAGAGAAATTTGTCCTCCACAGAAACTGTTAATTTACTGACATGAGGAAGGAGGTATGAAGAGTGTGCATAATTAGTATTGTTTGACCTTGAATTACAACTATTTTAAGAGTATGTACTATTTTAGTATAGGTTTTCAGGTTTAGCACTGTGTTTTTATATGCTGAGATGCTAAAGAGGATGCATATTAAAAAATACAGTAGGAGAGGAGAGCTCGGATTGTGTCTTTTGGGGATGTGGGTGAACGACGGATGGCCCTTGTACACAGAGTTGAGGAAGACAGCACAGGTGAGTTCAGCTAAAGCACAGTGCTGCCTTCTCTCAGGGGGAGCTTTTGGCTGCTAGGCTGGTCCTTAGCAGTACTTCACTGCAGGTTTAGCCAAGTGTGGGGCTGAAGGAGCATGGCACATTCAAGACAATATCTCCAGCCACGTTATTCTCTTTCTGCAGTGTTGCTTGAAGCAGTGGAGTGGCATTACTTAAAACCTGTGAACTTATTTCCTTCGGGCTCTGTCTCATTTATGAAAAGTAAATATTGTTGGTATGTTAAGCTGATAATTGCCACTGAATAAATTTAGTCTTTCTCCATTTGGTTCTGTCTCCAGACAACATTGCCTACCTGGTCTGAGTTCTGTTGTATTGTAGGGAGCAAGCTTGCCTGTCGTCCTTGGAAATCCAGGAGATGAACTTCTGTACAGGCATGACAAGCTGATAGAACAGAATAAACATGAGTGTGTGGAGTGAGAAGACTAGAAACAGCACTGGGAAAAAAATGGGAAATGCTGGAAGGTAGAAATATGCTTGAAAAAGAGGAAACAAAAATTGCTGATGAGAGCAAGAGCTCAGATTCATTAACAGAAAGTACCTTAGCCTTATCCTCCTTAATCCTAAATCAGTGAAAATGAGTGTTAAACGAGGCCCAGTACATTATGTGCTAATTGCAGATAAAAAGAGAGTCTTCCATGGATGGGAATTATATGCTAAAAGGCTTTTTCTCTGTGTGGTGCATGGTGAGGTTGCTGGCTTGCGTGGAGCACAAAGCCCTCCCTTTCTTGGACAGCCCAGTGCCTTGCTGGCGTTTTCCTCCGAATCTGTTTCCCATCAGGACTGGGAGAGGGGGAAGGTGTCAGGCATCTCAGAGTGTGGGGAGGGAGCTGCTGCCTCCTTAAGGGGTCCCCCCAGCCCATGTGGCAGCCGGCAGTGCCGCGCGGTGCGTGCGTGTGTCTGTGTGTGTGTGTGTGTGCCTTTGTAATGAATCCCCCCGCCATTGTCTGCTCCCCTCCCTGCTCTCAGCAATGGAACCTTTCACCTGGGCTGCTGCCCGCTGGCGGGCCTTCTTCCAAGCTAGGAAGAGGAGGAGGAGGTGGAAGGGTTGCTTGTGGTAATTAAAGCCAGACCTTGGATAACTGCTATTTTCTGACCATGGTACCCCGTTTTCCTGCTTTCTCTGTCTTGAGTTCCCAGCTTTTGATGTGGATATAAGCAGGAACATCTGAAGGGCCGCTTTTGTGCAGCTGTAGGATCACCAGTCTCCATTTTGTGGCACCATTTGAAGCATCTTTGCTGCCCTGCCTGCCAGCATGCCCCCTCTTGTCCCCCCCAGCACCCCTTGGAGGCTCCAGCCAGCACCGTTTATCTTGGCACGTGTTTGACTTGCTACACTCTGCCCAGGGCTCAGGGAGGTGATGGCGTTTGTGGCTTTGAGACTAATTTATGTCCTTGTTAAAATGAACCAGCAAGAAGCCTCATTTTTTCCAGAGGTTTTCTTCCCTTTCCCTTCCCCCTTCCATAACCCTTTCCCTCCCAGACCCTGTGTGTAGCTGTGAGACAGCTTGTGCAGCCAAAAGTTGCTTGCTCAGTCAGAGATTTTTTTTAATTAAAAAAAAAAATAAAACAATTGCAGTGTTCCTTAAATGGAGATCTTATTTAAATCAGAGCAGCAGCTGACTCATTAAAGGCTTCTCTGTCTCCTTTTCGTTCCTCTGCCTCATTCCCTTTCCATGTCTTTCTCTACCTCCCCTTACAGTAATGGTGTGATAAAACAGATCTTTGTGCTCCATGTTGGGATCATGCAGGGGATGTGTAGTTGGAGGGGGGAGACAGGAGATGGGGAACCCTGTCACGACAGCCACCTTGTGCTAGCTAGAAATGTACAATGCATCCCATTATAGGAGACCGTCCTCCTTTGTTTGAACTGTCTGCAAGGGAGACCAAGTCTCAGAACAGCCTCCCCCCTCCCGTCCCCTTACATCTGCTCTAGGTTCTGTTCCCCTCCAGGCAAACTGGATGCTGCAGGATTCCCCTACTCCCTTAAAAGATAGAATTAAGAAAGAAAAGCTTCATCTACGTGTGGTGGAAGGCCCCCTTTTTTCCTCTCGGAGTTCTCTTAGTGGCTGCCATTATTCTACTGTCCCTTTTCCCTGCTTTGAGGATTGCATCTCCCTTTCCTTTCAGGCCTTTCTATTTGCTCCTTGCTTTGGTGTTATTCTTGCAAACGTGCATGAGCTGTCTGAAGGGGACTGCTTTCTTCTCTGTCCATGGACTTGCGCTCTTCCCCTTTCTTTGCTGTTCGAAAAATGGTGCTTGTTTATGTGGTATCTGACTCAGTGCCTTAATCTATCCCTTAGTTTTTTCTTCCCTTCTCTTCTGTGTCATAGAACTTCTCTCAGTGCTGCGTCAGTGGTTTGTGTGAGAGAAATCCTGTCCAGTCACTTTTCCAGGAGAATCTCCCCTGGGAATGCAAAGATTTATCTGCATCTCACTTTCCCTGATGTTGGGACATAGTTGCTTGAGGTGGGGCTATGGGTTGTGTCTGTAAATGTTGTTATACTTAGAGATTTAACTGCTGGTTGAGAAGGGTTTACTCTTAAGGGCTTAAAAATTAGTGGGGCCTGTCAACACAGTGAGTGTTTTTTAGTCTTTTTGTCACCTGTGCTGAGCATTTTCAGATGCATTGGAGTAGAAGCAAACCTCTGCAGGCACTTGCAGAGCTGCCTTGGGAAGGCAGAAGCTGTATTGAACGTTGCTTAGGCAGGATGGAGAGAAGCAACTTGATACAGCACTGCCATTTCCTTGAGTCCCTGTCCTAGAAATAACCTCGTTGCTCCCTAGTGTGTTTCTTCTGCAGGTGACTAGGTAGCTGTCCCTGGGAATTGAGAAATGAGGATGCCTAAGTTTGCCACAGTATGTGCTGTGATATTTGATTGCCAAGGCTGTGTAAATTTAACATAATGTTTAATTGTATTTTAAGAACTATTAATTTACGCAGTATCTGGATCAGTGAAAAGGTTGTAGTGAGCTACCAAAAATTACAAAAGTTCAAGGTTGCAAAGGAGGGAGGCCCTTAAATCCAGCAATATTTTTCCCTCCAGGTTATTAATTCATGGTGGCTCCATTGCACTTAATTAGTATTGACCAGCCTTCTACTATAAAATTCTACCACCAGTTCAAAAAGGGTCTGCAGTGAGTGTCTCTGTGTGTGATGTATTTTAGACATAGATTCTGGTCTTACTAACTGCTTTGGGTAAAATGCTCAATGTTCCTGGTTTAGATCCATTTCCAGCAAATGGTGTATGCAGTTGGCTGCCCCTTTGCAATGAGTTCCTTAGCCTGCTTACCTCCCAGCTGCAGTCACAGGCTTCACTAACAGGCATCCCTTGGAGGCCTGAGTACCAGGGAGGAGATGGTTAATTTACCTCAGTCTGCTCTCAAATACTGTTTAAAAGGATCTAGTCAGTATTCTTCCTATCAGACATATTCCCTGGAATCAGAGTTGAGAAATGTTAACTTTCCTACCAAAAGTATTTTGGTGTGCTCTTGTAAAGTTACTCATGATCCTGTGCTGTGCAGGATGGTTTTTTCCTGGGCTGTTGGAGGTTGTGCTATGACCAGTGACAGCAGGAGATGTATAGGCTGGTTTTGTAGGGTTCACAGAATCTAGCACAGTTAATGCTCAACTGAAAGCTTTTTGAAAAAATAGAGTGTGTTTTGCCTGTTTAAAAGAAAATGGGACAAATTCTGTGCCTGTGCAACAGTGTGCTTTGCTTAGTACCTGATTTTTCTTTTGCAAAACTGTTCATTAAGCAATATTATTCTTAAAATTAATTGAGAGTGATCAAGATGGTAATGGGAAAGCATTGCAATTCCAGGGCATTTCCATATTTTAAGCTGGGAAAGAAACCTTCATTTGTTCTTTTTATTTCTGTGTCTATTTATGATACTCTTTAATCACATGTTTGTATGCTATTTTTTTCCACAAGAAAGAAAAGAAAAAACAGACAACCATCTATCCATCCCCATCAGCTTCAGTATATGTGGCACCATGATGACCTCTGCAAGTTATCAGTGGCAGAGTTGGCCATCCCAGAGACATCCCACAGACCTCTGCCACTTTTACTGAATATGTAATTAGCTGTCGTTTTCTGTGCAGGCCAGCTTGATCAGAGTTTGCCAGTTGATTTTTGTATATTTGCTGACAGCAGAGGAATGGTGACATTTTGCAATATTAGGCTTTGGGAGTGTACACTAGTGTGCACATTTCCCTCTGTCTTCCATCCCTGTGTGACCTCTCCTGTCTCACCTCTGTCCCCCATCGTTGGAGGATGGATGGATGTGTCTTCCTCTCACTCTCTCCTCATGATCCCTGATCAGTAGCTTATCCCATGCAAGATTGTATCCGTGCTCTCCCTGTCTCCTTTCCTCTCCAGTTATGTGCCCTCCTGTTTTGGTAGACTACTACTTTACCTTTATCACTTCAGTTCCTTCTCAGCTGATTTTTAGACCTGCTTATTCTTTGCTCCTCCTCCTCCTCCTCCTCCTCCTCCCTGTCCTCACTACAATCTCCTTGTCATAGGCTTTTTTAACTCTCCACCCACTCCCTTCATTTCTCATTTAGTTTGCCTTTTCTGCTCCTATTGCAGTCAAACTTGTCTGTTCTATGCCTTTGCTCCCTGTCGCTGCCTGTCCTGATAGTGCTCAGGCTTCTTGTCTCAATTTAATTTTCTCCTGCTGTACTTACAGGTCTCTGTCTGGGGTTTTTTGGATTTGAGGTGGGTAACTGCTACTTGATGTTACATCATCCCTACAAAGGAGATGGTGCAAAGTACCAGAGGTGGATCATTTCCTTGCTGTCATTGATCTCCAGACCTGGATCTGACATGGCCAGTATCTCCTGTGAAGTTGTGGATGATCCCCAAATGAGAGCATGAAATCACAGAAAATGTGGTGCAAGCAGCACTCCCAGCCACCCTCAAAAGCATCTCTGTTTCCTATTAGAATAAACAATATCTCAACCATTCCTGATGGCAAGTAATCTGCCTTGAAAGCATTTGCAATGCCACTGCCAGCCTTTCTGAGCATTGCTAAGTCTTTCCTAGTTTCTAACATAAAGCTTGTTGCCACCATTTGTTCTTTCTTTGATGAATACAAGGAATAGATTTGGCAGGTTTTGCAGACTGTTATTTTTTTCTTTTTTGTCTTTTTAGCCTTTTTTGACCGTCTGTCAAAAAGGTCAAAGGTCATTAGGAGGTTCAGTAGATTAAATGTAAGACAGGCACTGTAGTTCTCCATAGCTTTGTTATAATGCTGGTCAGATTTTGGTGGCTTTTTAGTATGGTTGCTAAATATAGATTTCTGAAATGCAAATTTTTCTATTAAGTAAGAAGTCCTTGTAGACATTTTGAAGTGTGTGGGGTGATTTCCTCCCCCCTTAATCATAAATGACAAAATATTCCCCCTACTTCTTTCTTGATTTGGATTGCTGTGGCATAAGTAACAAAAGAAGTTACCAACTCCAAAATCAATTACAGATAGCATGAAAAAAATTTCGGTTTGAATGGTTTCTTGGAATTATAGCAACTGAAAATTGGATCCTACAATGGGAAGTATCAGCCAGCCTGGCTCTACCAGCCCTGCTTGTAATGGAGACTTTTACCCTGAGTAGTCTCTAAATACCTGACTGGAATTGCACTTCAAGTAGCCTGTAATCTGAGGGTGCATGGAGACACCAAAAATGGTCAAGTAATTGCAAGGGTAATCTTTCTAGCTTCTGAAGTCTGCCCTCAGGCTGGGAGTCTTGAGTATGGTTAAAACCCTCTGAACTGTCCTCCCGGTTATCCTGCTTAAAATTCATAGTGTCTGCAGTTGTGGTCCTATGGAGTTTAGGATTTCTGTGTGCTGTATGTAAGTCCTGGACTCCACGAGTTATCTGACTTGGAGGGCATATTTGACTTTCAGATAATTGCTTCTGATTAGCCAAGATTTAGATAATCAGAGTTTGACCTACACAGTGCATAGACCATCATTCACCTATGGGGTCTCACTGAGGCTCCTTATCTGAAGCCTACGCTCTCCCTCCAGTCCTAATAGCAAAACCTGCTTTAAATTACTTAAGATGACTGATTTAAAATTGCCTTGGAGAGGAGTTTGGATTTCTTGGATAGTACTAGTCCTCCTTTGTCTGGTGTACCCTCTATGAAGACTGAAACTCTTAATTTGATTTGTTGTTCTTTGTAACTTTTCTCATTTTTGCTATTGTATCATATGGAAAAGAGGTTTTCCTGAACAGTTATACAAAGTATTTAGGAACATTAGAGCGCGGGAGTACGAGAGGCTTTTGTTTTCCAGTGTGTGTGCCTTACTGCTTTGTAAAATGTGCTTGAGATAAATATGGCACCAAGGGAAAGGATTTCAGTTTCATCAGGCATAGTTTTAAATATATTTTAACTTAAAAAGGATCCTTCCAGCCTGAATCAGGAGGAAGAGCATGTTAATTTGGTGAAATTAGTGAATTAGTCAATTTGTTGACTGGTAATTGACTATAAGGTATTGTGCCATGGTAGCTTTGCTTAGTGCTCAAATATTTAATGTGGATTCATTTGGTTTAACTTTCCCCTTAGCTTTCTTTGTGTGATGCTGTTTAATGTTACATTTGCTTTGCAAATCCTTTCTTAGGTCTGTCTCCACCCTTTTCCAGGATGAAGCAGTGGGAAAGGGAGGAAAAGCAGTTATAAGAGTCCCTTTCATATAAGCTTGGTTGGGGAGGTGTTAATACTTTTTTCAGAGTCATGTTAAACTGTGATGGAGCCAGTCTGTGGCACAGAGTGTAGTGTGGTGAGATAGAGGAATAAGGAAGGTGGAGACTGAGGGCTGTGGTGAGAACTTTGGACAGTTCCTTGCTCCATGTGTCCTTCACAGGGACATGGGTGACAGACTGTGAATACACTGTGTGACTGATGAGGAGGTGTAGTCAAGGAGGGGCTTACCCTCTTGGTGGCAGAAAGAATTTAGTTCATCCAAAGCCCGTTGCAAACCTTCATCCTAAGAGAATTTTTCTGAGGGACTCTGGGTCTTCAAAGCCTCTTTTGATCAAGATGCTGTGAGGGGTATGAGAATGAATTTATCTGGGAACATGGACTTCAGAAGGGTGGAAAAAGTACTGTGGAGATCTCAGTGCTTCATCAGAAAGCAAGACTTCTGAGTACTTTGTCTTGTTCAGTGAGATGCATCTAAATCGGGTTTAAGCAGATTAAAGATCCCTGAGCCATGTTTTCCATCAAGTCTGAAACTGTAGCTTTGAGCAGCCCAATGGTGACTTTGGCCCTAGACAAATTGAAGTCCTTGTACCAAGCCCTGCTGTGAGGAGATGAGAAAGGTGGTGACTTTACTGTCCCTTTCAGCTCCAATGTGATTTCTCAGGAACTTTTTTTGGGGTTTTTTTTAGGAGTACTCTTAATTGGTGTTGACAGTGAGCTGCAGGAGTTACTGCAAGTGCGGCACAGAAGTCAAGAGAAAGCTGCACTGAAGGCTGCAGACCCGAGTGTTTCTGTTCAGATCTGTGCTTGCCCTGCCTCCTGCCTGCCAGCTCCAAGCCTCTCCCTGCCTGATGGGTGGCCGGGGTCTTGCTTAGCAGCTTATGTGGCCAAGAACACATCTCCCTGTGAGACCTTTGCTTAAAGCAGAAGTATTTAGAAAGCCAGTGGCTTTTTTTTCAGTGGGTGGGTAGGAAACTCTGAGCTATGTTATTTGTAACACAGAGAAGAATAGCTAGAACTGAGTTATAGGAATTTCCTGATGTTTTGGAGGAGCATAAAGGAAGATAAATTTAATTCTTCTAGGGCATTTGTAGAGGGCTGTAGTGGCTTGCAAAAGTGTAGTAGGCCTCTAGGTTAGCTGTGAGGATCTGTGTGTCACTATACAATTATTCTGAGATACGCTCTGGCCTAAATATCGGAGAAAAGAATCTGATGGCAGGAAAGAACCATGTTTGATTGACGTGGTTTAAATGCAGAGTTGTGATGAGCCTCCTGGCTATTGTTCAGACAATCCTAGCAGAAGAGTGTTCCTGTAGCCAATCATAAAATCTTAGAATCATAGAATGATTTGGGTTGGAAGGGACCTTTAAAGGTTATCTAGTCCAACCCCTCTGCGATGAGCAGGGACATCTTCAACAATTCAGCTGTGAAGCAGTTTGGGAATTGCCCTCAGCTTTGTCTGTCCCAAATTTCTGCCGGGGGGCGGGGGGGAGGTGGTGGGATTGTGCCTGTGTGAGCTGTTCCTGTGCCCTCATGTGAGGTCAGCTGTGTTAGATCTGCTCTTGCTGAAGTGCATGGAGATGAGTCTGTTTGTTAGGTGTCATACTGGTAGTACCCAGCAGCCCTTCCCTTTGTGATCATCTGGGATCAACCATGGCTATAAAATGCAGGTGGTCTGTGTACCCTGTGGTGCCAAATACTGGGATTCTGGAAAGGCTCTATGTCCTAAACATGAGGGGAAGCTAAAAGAGCAATTTTCATCTTAAAGGATTTAAAGGAAAATTTTCAGATGTATCAGTCTTCCTGTGAATCATCTAGCATTTTGAAGCCCTGACAAACCAAGGAGACTTCAGTTAACAGTAAATATGTTGGCTGCTGTGAGCTACTACTCATGTTGTTGTCAAGAGTTTTGAACATTAACTGTTCCTAAAAATTTAATAGGATAGAAATAATGCTCAGATTGTGATGATGGGCAGTTCAGATCCTGTCAAACGAGGTGAAGTTAAAACTAAGTATTGAGGGCTCATGCTAAAGAGCATTTCTTAGGTTTGAGAGTGATGTCTGTAGGCTGTGCTGGCCCATCTAGGGGATGAGCAAGCTGGGTCTCCAGCCTCCAAAGCTGGACGTGTTGGGTTGCAGACAGACACCTGTTTCCAAGGAGCATCTTTGTCAGACAGAGCAACTGCCTGTCTGTCTGTTCCATGCAGTAGCTTCAGTCTGCAGAGAAATTATTCCAGTTCCTTATGTCCTCGTTGCTTTGGATCGACAGTTCTACATCTTCAAAAGAACAATTCCCTTCTGCTTCTTCTTGTTTCAGTTGATTGGGCTCATTCTAAAGCGGTGAGGATTCTTATTTGGACCACTTACATACTTGTGCTGCAGGATCTCCTTCCTCCCTGACCTCAGTGTTACATGTTTCAGACATTGTATCTCTTAAAGGACGGAGTAGCAACTTTGAAAATTACAAGATACGGTAGAATCGGCTCAGGTCTTGCGGTGTTTTAGGTCAGCTGTCAGTGATAGTAACCTGATCTATCGCAAATCTTTCCCTCCCTCTCCCCAGGGTGCCTGCTCTGCCCTTTGCATGCCAGTGAAGCTGATATGATCCAAATTAACTTTTTCATCTGTTTGCATTTATTTTGTGAGTCATGAGAGGTCCTTGGGAGCCACAGAATTAAATGCTGTTTTCCTTCCTAACACTTTTTGTATAGTATCAAACATGTTTTTTTGTTCTTACTTGGGATCAGATGCTGCTCTTTTCCGTGTTAGCATGCTGCTGGGTATGCAGCCCATCATGGGAATAACACGGAGCTGCAGAGTCAGCAGAGGAGCGCTCATTATTTTGATGTCTGCTGTAAAATGGTGGCTCCTGCTCTAAATTACTTGGTGAGGTAATTGCTTGTCTTCCAAGATGTTTTCCTTTCTCCATGTATGAGGTCTGTTAATAAGATAGGCAAGTACAAGGTATCTTTTGGGCCAGGTTGGGTCTGACTTCTGACTGGATCTGTTGGTTTCAGTGATGATGAAGGACAGCTGGGGTGGTAGTTAGGAGCAGAGATGTAAAATCCCAGGACTGACTGCTGGCAAAGCAGCGGGATTGTTGTCACTCTGAATTACACTGCTGTGACTGCTACTTTATACTTTTAATGTAAACAGCATCTTTTTGGTGGTGTGGCTGATGGCCAGTCTTGAACAAGCGATGCTGTTGCTCTTTCAGGAGCAGAAGGTACAGAGCATGGCGGCAGGCAATTGATCCATCTATTCAATAGGCAGGTGCTCTTCCTTGAAATGCTGTCTGGAAAGAGGTTTTGCTGTTTGACAGTTCAATACTTCACTTTGGAGCCATTTCGTACCACAGAGCAGGAGGATGAGAGAGAATTTCATTAATATGAAACTAGCCATCCCAAGAAGGCTGTGCAGCACTTGGGGGCTGCTTTGGTCTCTTCCCCTAGCCATGAGGACCAGGGATGAAATAGCAGGAGCCCTGGCTTGCAATAGAAAACTCGCTCTTGGTGTGCTGCAGGGCCCTGTCTGTGCAGAGCAAGGATCTGGCTGTTCTCCTTCAAAGGTCTAAAAGCAGCTGAAATGAGACTGCAGGGGAATTTAGCAGTTTAATCCAAGACTGCATCTGCAGACCTTGCCGAGCTGTCGCATACCCTTGCACGCTCCCTGCTGTGCCCAAGCCATGACAGGGCTGAACCATTTGGTGCCCAGCTTGTACCTTCAGCTGGGCCAGGATCCAGGTATGAAAAGTTTCTTCTTGTGCAGTCTGAGAGGCACCTTTGGCAGCATGTGATGCATTGTGATTGCGCTTTAGTTACTGTCATCTTTTAAAAGATAGTCCGTGGGTGCCAGTAAAGGCAGAGATGACACTCCTTCTGTACACTGTTAATTAAAGCCTTTACCTGGAAAGGAGATGCCCTGGTGCAGCTCAGTTAGCTAGGGCAGACTAGCTTGTGCCTGTCATTTAGGATGACCCTTCGGCCGCTATTTGCAACGATGTCTTTGTGGTTTCTTTTCACTCAGAGTAGGCGTCCTTGTTTTCTGAAGCCTTCTCCATGTACTGTGTGACCAGCGAATATCTTGGGTCTTTTGAATCTAGGTAGATACGCAGTGGAAGCTGTTACACAAGATCATTTTTGAGTCTGGCCATAGGTTTCATTGCCCTAAAAATTTGATCCTGAATAAGTGTCTTTATATGTGATTTTGATTTTCTGCAAAATCTCAGTTACCTCCTGAAATTATCTTTAAAAATCAAAAAGTTTAGAGGTGAGAGCCTAGCTGGGGTTCTACTTACAAATCCAAGCTTTTATCACTGTGATAGTCAAAATAGCCCCCAGTACATAAATGACATGCAGGTGATAGCTAAGTAAATGAATGCATTTTTTGTTACATACTAAACTTGTTTTCTAGCTGATTTTATTCGTGCCAGTGATGGCCAAGTTGTGTACATCTGTTAGCATCCCAGTGAGAGGTCAGCAGAGCTGCTTGCACCTGAGTAAATGCACCGCTGAAATTAAGGGAGGGAGTTGTGTGGAGAAAAGACAGATTGTCGCATATTCTCACTCGACCAGGCACTGGTTGAGCTTTGGGTTTTGTGATCTTAGTTTTTTCTCTCTTTTAAGGTCCAATATTGAAAGATTTAAGACCCTGTGGGGTCTTCAAGCAAATTATTTTTTTCCCCAAGTACGAGCACCCAAGAGCCAGAAGTCCCAGGAGAGGTGAAAGCAAAGCATGCCATAGCCTTGTTCTGCACCTCTCTGGAAAGCAGAGGACCTTTTTACTTTTTTCACAGATGTTTTTGCTTGGTTTGGAAAGTAACTGGAGCTGTGCTCATGAATGTTTGAGGCTGTCAGGTGCCTGTTGAGTGCTGGAGGGAAGTAGGGCCAAGGAAGGGCAGGCAGTGTGGGAGCTGGAGGGGCAGAACAGGGAGCAGCCCTGGCCCTGCATGGTTGTCTCGTCTCTCTTATGGTAGTAGACTTCTTATTGGGATGAATGTGCTCTGAAATATTTATTGCCCTGTTTAAATATTCATCGCTGCAAAGGCAGTGCAGCCTGATGGCAGCAGTGGAGCCTCAAGGGACAGGGGCCGCAGCAGTCCCTGGCATTTCCTTTCAGTAATATGATAAAAATATATTTAAAAAAAATAATCAGGCATTCCCCCACTGCAAGATTGACAGGAGCAGTCAGGCGTATGTCTCAGTGTTTCCTCTTCGTGCCAGAGACTTGTATTTGCTCTCAGGCTCATATGCTGGGGTGCTGCTCTTGGTTGCCAGATGCTAATGCTTTTTTCCAGGCCTGTATCCTGGAGTGAGTGGCTTTGTTTAGCCTGACACTGTGTTCGTGAAAGGGGATGTACAGAAGGGCAGACTGACTGGCTGAAAGGGTTTAAGTTTGGCACGGCCTGTGTTCTTGTCTTCCTATAGGTGTGTGAGGAGGAGGAAAGAAAAGGACCTTTAATGCACTTGGCTGTGGAAGGTGAAGATCTGCTGAAAATATGGAGGGGTACACTTTTTGGGAACTCGTGTAGTAATATATTAAGGGAGCTGCAGATGCTGACAGGCAGCCACTGAAATGAGATGCTCTTGTATGAATTTAGCTTTTAAGGTTGATTGATCTAGCTTCAGTGAAATAGACTGGTTTAAAAGTGGGACTGCCAGTAGTTTAATGTGAATATTTTGCATATTGCTACTGTTTAACCCACACATGCTTTATGTGACCCAGGGCATTGATGTGGGGAGAGTGACGTGTTCCTAAAGGTGCTGCTGAGTGTGAGGGCTGCAGGGGCTGCCTTAGTGGCACGCAGCCTGGGAGGAGGCACTTGAAAGGTGGTCGGATGTGCCACTGACCTCGAGCTTTACCTATGAGCCGTGCAGGTGGGCTGTGTAGGGAAGGAGTCTGTAGTGGTTCGTGATTAAAGCAGGAATGTGGTAAACATACATTAGCTAGAAGGCCTGAGGAAAAGAGGCTTTCAAAGGATTTTATAACAATGGGAAAATCTTTCCTGAGATACTTGACAAATTCACTGTGTACAAACCAGCTTTGTGCTGGCTTACGTGAGGATGCTCTAGAAGGTAAGTAGAAGTGAAGCAGGTAGTGGCAATAACATATGCTAAATGTCCGTGCAGCCTCTTGTTCTGGGATGAAGTGGCTTTCAGGTGCATTTTCAAGTTGCGCTTAATGTAGCGTAGCTGTGGGCTGCTGTGAGAAGAATAGTCCCCCTCGTCTCTGTGCCCTGGCCATATGTTCAGCCTCCTCACTGCTTTGGGCATCGTGCTTAAGCAGATATAAAGCGAGACAGTTGAGTTTATGACCAAACAGATGACTATTGTTTGGATTAATTTTCTGGCAATGGCTGTGGCATGACTGGATCTCACAACAGCCGGGGAGGGAAGCGGAGCCCCTGATTCCCAGGCTGGTTGGTAGTTTATCATATGAGGTGGTGCACGAAACAGCACCTATACTTTTCAATAGCTTGTTCCACTCCATAAGGTGAGGTCATTATGCATAGAAATGTGTATGCTGCTTAGTCTAATCAGCTTTAATTTATGTGCATTGACTTCCACAAGCTCTTGTTAGCTTTCCAGGATATTGTACTATAGAACTGACTGTAGATTGTCTCTTCTGGCTGGACGTGCATTGTAGGCCATTATGTCTCACTCAGGTACCTCTGTTTTGAGTGACATAATGTTTTCAGCACAAAGGCAGGAAGACATGGAAAAGACTCAGTCCTTCTCACCAGCTGACTTAATGACTGTCATTTAGAAATCTGTAAACAAAATGAAATGGTGTCTTTTACCCAGGCTGAATTTATCAGACTCTGCTCATGGCTATTGATTTTCTTGATGACTTTTTTCATTTGATTAAATATTATTAGCATCTCCTTTATTTTCCTCACAATTAATATACTTTAAAAAAGTCAGTTGCCACTAATTTTTTTTATTATAAGCAAAGTAAATTGGGCTTTTCAAGGTTTTTAGTGTACAGCCGTGTGGCTTTTTCCAATCTTGTCATTTCTGTAGCTCTTTCATATTCCCTTTTGAATTTTTAAATTCCATTTAAAAAATTTGTATGTTGAAGCGTGTATCTTATTTTTCATCTTGCCAAGGACACTTACCAAAGTAGCAGTGCTTCCCACATCCTACGTGCTGGTAATATATCTGAGCACCTGTAGTCACTCTTTGTACCAGGCTGCTGCATTGGTAAGTTGCTTCTCCATGACTCTCTGCTCCTTTCCAGAACCTCTGCTTTCCAGGACACACAGTGGAGGCTTCTTTGAAAATGGAAAACTACTCTTGGAACAAATGAGTAGCAGGAGATAGGAGAATGCGTTGCTGGAATGGAAAGTAACTGTGGGAAGAAATCTGTGTTTTTAAACCGTCAAATTTCTGTTCTGAAACGTGTGCCAAGTCAGTCACAGACTTCCTCCGCCCTGCACCCTGAGAGCAGCTTGATATAATGTTGTTGCTGCGTGACCGAGTCCTGGTGCTCGAGTCACAGATGGGTCCCGTTTGCCTCATCTCATCTCCTGTCTTCTGTACTGAATTCTGAGCGTACCCATGATAGGCCAGTGGCAGTGAAAATGTGACAGGGCTGAGACGTTTAGCTGCTTGCATTAAAAAACCCCCAGAGCCTGAAGAGGAGCTCTGGTTTTGTGTTTAAATATGCTGCATACGTCTCGTTCTCCACCTTTGCTTCATAGTCACGTCCGAACCCGCGGCTCCTCGCTATGGTTTCTGCCAGCTCTGCAGTTCTTTCCAAGGCATTCAGCGCTCTCCAATTGATTCCAGATGTGTTCTCCCCTTCCCGGCGCTTTCTCCCTTCTTCCTCCTCCTGCTCTAGCAGCGGAGGCAGGGCTGCTTTTTTCCTGTTCAGTGCTGGAATTAGTGCAGGCAGGCGGGAAGACTTTCCTGCTGGCCGCTGAAATCTGGGGAATTGAAGGGGCCTTGGTAAGTGCAGTATAAGTGAAGCTGCCTGACAGGGCTTTAAGGTTTGTCCTTCCTCCAGGAGCCAAGTCAGCTCAGAGCAGCACCCCTGCACAGCTCGGTACTGCCCTCAGCTCATTACCTTCACAGCAGGGGAGAGGAGGACAGGAAAGCCTGATACCAAATGTGATCTTCAAAATCCTTCCTAGAAGAACACTGGAAATATAGAGAGATCTGCAAGGGTCTATTACAGATAGCTGTGTCGCATTGCAAGGGCTTTGAGAAATTCTTGTGACTGAAGTAGATTGAAATCTTTCTAAGGGCTGAGTGAGCTTCATGAGGATTTAAACATTCAGGAAAGCCATTTGAATTCTTGAGGTTGCAGGAATAACTCTCCACACTCACTGAGATTTGGTGATGTATTTGCAGATGCAGAGCAATAGTCCATTTGCAGAGCAGAGACGTGATGAAAAATTGCTTATCTGTCCAGCTAGGTCCTTGATTGGGGTTGGAGAAGCAGATGTTGGTATTCTGAAATACGCCATCTGGAGAGTTACTATCTCCCTTGAAACAAAGCTGTCTGAAGTGAGCAACCTGATTGCAGAATTAGCTGAGGTGACAGTAGCTGTGACACTAACTTGACAGTCTGGTCAAGACATACCATGGAACCAGGAGGGATTTTCTTCCCTGTTTTATTTCTATGTTCTGTAGCTCTTCTTTTTCTAAGCAGCACCAGGAACCACTGGTTAGCTGTCATGAGTAAGGCAGAAAACCAGCACAGGCAGGTCCTCTGAGCGTGTCACGTAGTGCCTAGATACCCTGATGCAACCATGGACCTCTCCTGAAAGAGCAGTTACCACATTCCTTACCTGCCACTGGCCTCTGGTTTCTGCTGCTTCCCTGAGAGAGGATCTGCAATCATGCAATGGAGAGTGTGATTGGTTTGCTAATCTGCTGAATAGCTGATGGCAGTTAGCTTGGATTAAACATACGTGATACATCTGCAGCACGCTGTTCCTTAGCTGTGACTCATTTCAATTCTGGTCCCAAAGAAGGAACTTAACCATCTTTGCCTGACAGAGGGGTAATCTCCCTTGTGTGGGACATGCATCTGCCGCTCTGGGTGCCTGCTGGATTTACGGAGGACTCGATTCATAGTATTTTGAGACTTCATTTTTATGCTGATTTGTTGAAAGCTAGTTGTCTTATGGAAATCTTTTTTTTTCCCCAAGAATGTTTGACTATGAGTATTAAGTGGAAAATAGTCACTTGGAGTATTGCAGAGGTGGGAAGAACACAACCAGGGTAGGTGCTGAAGGACCAATCTATACCAAAAAATGGAACCTGAGCTTTCTCTTACTTGTTTTGTTGCTGAGGATATATCCATCGTGGTGACTTTTGCCTCTGTTCTACACCCCTACCCCCTTCTCCCCAGTAATTCTCAGAGGTAGTTTCATTCCTACCATGGAATGCAAACAGATGTTGGGACCCCAATGTCTCCTGAAGCTCAGTTCTCTCTAATTGGCCCCAGAGAGCGTGAATGGATTGAAAGCATTTGTTGGGATGCCTTTGTGCCAGTAACATTTAACGTCTTTTTTTTTTTTTTTTTTTTTTTTCACTTT